>PVKA01001009.1:99251-162784 GCA_004027165.1 Ctenomys sociabilis
CTGTGTTGGATTGTGTTGTCGAGTTCAAGCACCTAAGTTAGTTGAATGACAATGGAGTGCCCACCTTTGACAGGTGTAGACAAAGGAAGGGGTATAGAAAGAAAAAATCATGATGTGTGTGTATAGACAGTACAGTTGGGATAGATAACGCTGTGCTTCTACATAATCCTATGAGAGGCAAGATTTGCACTGATGGTGGCTGGACAGGATATTGTGTCGGTTTCTAGTACTATGGTCATTCACTAGGAAAATAATTATTGAATTTTTGATATAATTCGGGTATGGAAAATGGGATAAGTAAACAGCTACACTCTTAGTTTACTGATGAGAGACATCTGCTATGATAGTGTCTGTAGGTGTGATATCATGTATGCATCTTGTACGATACCAAAACAGTATGAAAACAGTTTGCAATGTATTGATTTATCGAATCTGTCTTGTTAAGGTGTCTTGAAACTGTCTGATTGATATTTGTACTTCAATAAAATAAAAAATAAACTAATAAAATAAAATAAAAAATAAAAAGTATTCATGCACGGGGGCTTGGAAGATAACTCAGTAGAGTAAGTGCAAAGGCCTTAGTTCAATCTCTGGTTCTACAAAAAACAAACAAACAAAAAGTATCCATACACATCTGTATTTGTGAAAAAGCCTTTGTAAACACAGAAAGAAGTTAAAGAAGTGTTCTGCTTGCTAGCTGTTACCCGTTGAACTTCTCTTCAATTGAGACAAATACTAAAATTACCAAAGAGTAAATTTGAATTATTTTCAAAACTACTACCTAACTAGGCAATATCTGCTAAACATAAACACAATATCTGCTTTTAGTTTTTTTTACTTTACAAAACAAATATCCTCCAAGCAGTTACCCACTCCTGAACACAAGCCACTTCCTCAGCACACTGTTGCCTCCACTGGTCTGCATTTGTATTGATCCCTTACGATTGCAACCCAGGTCCAAAATACTGAGTTTATAAAAAATTCAAAAACAACTGTTTCAGTAACTATAGATAAATTTAGCAAAAAAAAAAAAAAAAAGGATTTTCAAATTAAATTTTTGGAAACTTGCAAGAATTTGAAAAAACTAAGCTTATGTAAGTCAGCCACTTTTTCTTCCCCCTACGAATGGATTTTAATGAGACCCCAGAAGCCTGCCTTTGGTCACAGAATAGAGAAAACCCTCACCTGTCCACTGCTGCTGAGTTGCTCCACCTCCTAGCACAGAAATTTGAAAGGAACAGTTTCCCATTTTTCTAGAGAATTGTTTCAAAATAATAAGGAAAAATGAAATTTAAAATACATGAACTGCCTCTGTTAAACTAACGGTAACTAGCCAGGCAACTTCAATGAATTGCAACCTTTTCTTCAGTTATAAGTGTGGTAACTCCTCATCCACATACAGAACTACCTGCCCACAATTAGTACTAATATTTCCACCATCAAGAACCTTACGTTGTTGTATGCATGCATGAAAACATGACACTGAACCCCATTAACATACAAAATAAGTGTTAATAAAAAGTTATAATGATTTTCTTATAACATCTAATTACCCACCATCATTATCTTCGCATTAGAGATGAAAAATCTGAAGCTGAAGTGACTGTTCAATGGTGTAAGTATCAGGCCTGACTGCTAGACTGAGCATTCTGAATTATTACACTGTATGTCTGAAATGGAAGTGCACAATTCCAGAATCAAAGTCAGGAAGGGTGGCATGAGAACACTTCCCAGTCTGTGACCCCTGAGCACGAGTAGTGGCACAAGAGCCACAGCGCCCAGACTCGTGCCCCCCCGGCTGTCCTGCCCTAGGTCTGGTGTAACTCCTTTGGGCCTCCTGACCCACTTTCCTGGGCACTGTGGTTACCTGTCCAATTACAAAGGCTTTTTATGCTGTCCTAAGTGCTGAGCTCTAAGGAGTGACAAGGCAAGCGTTGCCTGCTTGCCCAGCTGGCCAGAAACAGGAATTGGGGGTTCAGCCCCATCTGGACCCATGCAGAGCTCCCTAAACTATACTTGCTGCTTTTCAAACCATCCTATGATGGTTTCTGGGGCTGTGTCCTCCACTCACCCTCAGGCCTGCTTGCTTCCTTCACATTCCTTAGACCTGGGATTCCCACTTTGTTGTCTCCCAGAAAACCCTCTCAGCATCTACCAGTGCCAGCAGGCCAAGGCCAGCACCACCCTTTCATCAGGTAATCTTCTCTCCCTGTCAAGTCCAATACACAGGATGACGGCTTCTTCCTCACTGGGCCTCAGCACCTTGGCTCCTGGTGGTCCCTTGGATTTCCTGGAAGCAGAGAAGTCCTCTCTCCAAGAACAGGGGCAGAACTGGGGGCAGAACTGAGGAGAGGTGCTCCTTCCTTCTGGTAGACTTACAGCTCTGCCCTTTTACTTCTCTGGAGAGGACTTGGGCTCACACTTTATGGGCTTGCTTACCCACACCCCAGCAGCTGTGGACCTTGGCTGGGGAGGCCTGGCAGCTGAGGCACACCTCAGGATGGTCATGCACATGCTCCTGTCAACCTCTGTACATGAAGCATTTTAGTGTATTTATTGTCTGACCTGTGAGAATTATTCTCAAGAGCAGTCTTGGGTTGGTTGGCACCAATACCTTTCCCTGTCCTTAAATTTTAACACAAACAGGAAAATTCGATTTATTTTAGAGAAATTGTGCATTACAAGTACCTCTTGATAAGCACTACAGTTCAGAGGCTATGACTACACATGTGTTGTGAAGGGGCAAACTTTTTAGAAAGGTTCATGAGCGACAAATTTACATGAGACACTGAGCAAGCATGAAACTGGAAAGTTCAGCAGAAGTCACAGTGCAGTACTGACTTCTACAAATAGTCATATTTATTTTTAGTAGACTACCAACAATTTTTTAGAGAGAATTTAGAGAATACAAATACACCTCACACAGAAAGAGCATTCAACACACTGAGAAAGAAGTCAGCGGGAAATAAACATACGAGCATGACACTAAAGGACTAAAGGAAGTGTTCTGGAAGAAGGCGCTAAGAGACCCCATCCACAGGGACCTCTAAGCGACATTATGGAGTCTAGACTTCATTCTGAAGATAAAGGAAAGGATGACAATGGCCTGACCCTGGACTGACAGCCATGGCAATGAGGACAAGTGGGTTCACTCCAGCAGGAAAGCAGAATACACTTGCTGGCTTGAGGGGTGGCTGAGGAAGCTGGAGGCGACGGCAGCAGGCACTCAAAGGGACGAGAAGGGGAGAGGGCCAGGTCAGGGTGCAGTGTGGGCACATGCCATCGGCAGTGCACAGTGGGGATGAGCCCTCCCCAAGAACTACCCAGGTAACACTTGGGTGCACGGTTCTACCACCAATTCAAAGTCATTTCAAGCTCCAAAATACCAGCAAGTCGGCAAAGACATAGCTGAAAATCTCCTGACAGAGCCTTTGCCTTTCAGTCTGTAGCTAGTTTTCTTTTAATCTTTTGATGAAGCTTGCTGTTTGGTTATTTAGGAATGTAGACCCTTGCAGCAAAGAGCAGATTTGAAGTAAGTGTATTTGGGGATTTCTAAGTATATAAAAAATGTAGTACAAGATACAGGGAGTATTTTTTAGTTAATAAACAGTCCTAGGGTGCATATCCAACAATCTGAAGAAAATAAAGTGAGTCCTAAGTCACCCATTAAATTTAAAGTGAACATGGGATTAAAGCACTTTTAAAATTCCATAAAAATCCAATAAAAATCTTACAGTAGGAAGGAATATGTATGACACAGTGTTAATTTATGAAACATTTTTCACTGAACAATGCAAACATGAGTTCAGCCTTCCAAGTAACTCTGAAATGCCTTTATCATCATTATCTTCATTTTACAGGTGAAGAATCTGAATTCCAAAGAAACTAAGAAATGTCCCAGTTACTATACTTGATAGTGGTGAAACTCTGAGTAGTACCAAGATGTCTGTGGTTTTAATCACTACACCACACTGCCTCTCTGCAAAACTTTTCTGGTATGACCTGAACACAGAAGTCTTCAAATTAAGAGCTAAAAAAAATTTTTTTTATTAATTTTGAGAAAAAATTACAATGAGATAGCTTCAAAACAGGTTGATAGGAGAGTTACAACAATTAATACATTGCATATTGTTGTCTTTGTAGTAGTCATTCATAGCCCAAGATGCAGACATGATATCCTATCCAAATACTATTAGTACAAATCTTTCTTCTTATTGAATTAAGAGAAAGTAGCTGTATATCTATACTATTTTGTATATACAGATACAAAATGGTCCTTCATTTATATCACCTTTTTAGTTTTGTAAGAGATGGGTATTCCATTGCCATCCAAATATTGTAGGTGCATGAATTTAGGAAAATGTAGAGTCCAATTGTCCACAATAGTAGTGGGTTATCCACAAGACTGGCAATGCCTGCATCTGTTGACTTGAGCCTTCCACAGTTTAGTATATTTTTTTTAAAGATTTATTTGGTACAGGGTCTCACTATGTAGCTTGGACTTACAGTGATCCTCCTGTCTCAGCTTCCCCAGTGCTGGGATTGCAGGCATGTGCAGACACCGTTGCAGCCTCAGAGCAGCATGGCATGCAGTACCGGGGATCAAACCTAAGTCCTTGCACTTGCCAGGCAGGTGCTTACACCATGGAGCTATTTCCCCAGCCCCAAGAACTAACATTCAAAAACAAAAATCTAAAACTTCCTAATAGAAACACTATAATCAAAATCATAATACATGGAGGAAAACAATTACATAACAGAGTTATTATTACTAAATAAAGTGTTTATACGTCAGTAACAAAAAGCAATTTTCTCTCAGATGTAAAAGGAAACACACAAAAGAAGCATGAAACTGTCAATAAATGTGAGACAATGACACTAAAAAGCTGAGAAAATAAAGTGAGAAATCTTTTATCCAATAGATTGGCAAAAGTGGAAAACTGCTGATATAAAACGTTGACAAAAATGTAAGGCCATGGGGACTCTCATACACCAAGCTAAATGTAAGCTGCAATAGTATTTCACATGGCAACTTAACTACATGATTAAAATTTTAAATATATGTACTCTTTGACTCAGCAATTCCATGTCTCAAAATTTATTTTGTAAAGGCACACTATATGAAAAGATATAAAGAGCAAGCTTAATATATCAAAAAGCAATGTCAATCTCTAAAAATAGAAAACTAGCTAGCTGAGACATTATATGCTGGAATACTATGGAGTTTTAAAAAGAGTTCTGCATTCATCAAGGTAACTTGCACAATAATGTTTAAAAAAATGCAAACTGCATAGTGGCATGCACAATTTAGCACTGTTTATGTAATAAAGACAATAAACTGAATTTTTTAAAAAATAAATTATTTTCAAAAGCACTGTCCAATATTTTGATAGTTTATTATAAAATTCTAGTTTTTCATTTTATTTTTTTTATTGTTGTGTTTGAGACAGTAGTACATCCTTGCTACGTAGCCTAGGATGGCCTCAAACTCTCAGCAATTCTCCTGCCTCAGCCTTCCAAGTGGTAGGATTACAGGCATGTTCCACCATGCCTGACTAGTCTACAAATTCTGAATACATAAATTCTGACTTTGTTACATAACAACCAGTATACCAGCATGTATGAATGTATTTCTAAAATTCATCATAAATTTCAAAAAACTTTTTTCAGGAATGTTAATATTTGTATCAAACTGTCACTTTTTTAATTCTCCCTAACCTAAGGCTCAGAGAAGGGCTGGAGATACAGTCCAGCAGTGTAAACACTTGTCTGGCAAGTGCAAGGTCCTAAGTTTGATCCTCAGTACCTAAATAAATAAATAAACAAACAAACAGACTATACCAACTGAAGTCACTACTCGAAAAAGTCACAATTATGGTATGTGGGTAGACAAGAAACTGTGAAATGCAGCTCACAAGCAAGTAACCACCTTGGAACATGTAGACATTCCGAGTGTTCTCATAAGCAACCATCTCATTAAACCAAAAACCTTCCAGTAACTACATAACTTAGTGATACAAGGCTGGAGCTTAGTGCCCAATTCCTCAAAATCTAACTAAGAAAAGAGTCAGATTGTATTGGTGATAGTGCAATATTTATTAAAGTATTTCAAACAGATTGCAGAAGTGTTTGAAAGTTAACGTGACTCAGGCCAACAAATAAAGCAAAAAGGCCCTTCCATGCAGACACTTCTAGTGAGTGGTGTTCAGCTTTACAGAACGCTGAAGGCCATCTCATCTGCTCAGTGTCATAAGGCTGCAGGACTGTGCTTTGCAGGTCTTTGAGAGCCTTATCACATTAAGGATCAAACTACTTTCTACAACAATATCGGGTGGAAATTTTCCTGTAATTCACTGAAGCATCGATTCATGCCAACTATCTGATAATGAGCCATAGTCACCATTACAAATTAAAATAATCACGTATAGTTTCTACCATACTCATTTAGCAGCAGGAAATTATGGTCCAAAGTACAATCTAATAAACATGACCCCAGCAGTTCCTGGGTGGATCACTAATGCCAGGTGGTCCCTGTTGCCTTCTGCTGCCCCTGCAGGGGAAGCTGCCTCCTGCCAAGCTCACAATGCCTCCCTCCTGTTTTTAACTGCTGCACGTCGGGACCCTAAATGAACAAGACCATGCGGCCAATGTCTAAAAGAAGCGTGAACCCCCAGAAAATGCCAAGAGAACTCTTCTAACTGAAAAATCAAAGGACTTCAAAGCAAAGATTTTGTTACACACCCTTTAGCTACTCAGAGCCTTTTTCTCTCCCCTTTACATCTTAGTGCTAAACCATGTTCTAGATAAGACAGGCTGCAGGGTTTAGTTACCTCCAGTAAGGTTTCTGTTACATGGGTTCTTGGCTCTTGAAATCTCATATAGTACTTGTCTAACAAATCTTTTCTTTAATGCAAATGTGAACTTCTATTTATCTCAAGATGCCTTATCAAATCAATCAATATTGAATGAAGCAGGGTTTTGAAGACAAAAATCCTACAAATAGTATATTAAGTTTAGACATTGTCCTGAGAACTTAAAAAAGGAATAGTTAACACAGAGGGGACCTTTACATACATATTTATTCACATTGTTGACTCCCTAGCAAGTAAAGAAGAAATACATGCACATACAAATAGTCAGCTTGCCAGGCATGATATTGCTCGCCTGTAATCCCAGTACTCGAGAAGCTGAGGCAGGAAGATCGCAGCAAGTTCCTAGGTCAGCCTGAGCTACATAGTGTAGTGTATTCAAGGCAGCGTAAACTGCATAGTGATACCTTATCTTAAAAACAAATAGCCAGCTTTTCTTCCTTATACAATTATCATGCAGGACAGCTATGTGCTCTACACCTCATCTATCTGCCCTACTTCACTTGAGGCACCCAGTATGCCTACAAGTCGCAATGAGTCTAGCATACAGCTACAATTTAGAAACATCAACACATAGCTGGGTTTCTGCTGTTCAACCCCTTCTCTGCTAGGTCCTATTCTATACCTGACCCAAGGGGAAGAACAGATGACAAACTCATTTGGACAAGACACTCTCCTCACTGTTACTCTGTGCCAAGCATTTTGTTAGGTTCCAGGCCCTCACCCAGTTACAAGTCCTCCTGATCTTCCAGAGAAGGCAGTCATACAGCAAATAAGCTAATAAATACATTTTCTTAATAGTGACAGTGGTGACACTGTCAGTATTAAGCCAAATTGGGCAGTCAGGAAGGCCTCCCGGAGGAAGCATGAATGAGCAAGGTCTGGATCTCAACACCGAGGAGCTGACAGGGAGATCAGGGGAAGGGTGTTGCTGGCACAGGGAGCGCAAGGCCCTCTGGGGCAGGCCTGTGCTGCGTGGGAGAAATGAAAGGAGCAAGAACAAGCGTGAGCTGGGAAGACAGGGCCAGGCCAGACAGGGACTGGTAGGCACATCAAGGCTGCAGTTGGCCTTTCCCCAAATGGAAAGCTATGGCAAGTGTTTAAATGATAAGTGAGTTCTATTCATTTTTCTGGAGGGAAAAGTTAAGATCAGATGTGTATTCTGAAACAATCAGTGGTCACAAAGGACGGAGAGCGGGGGGGGGGGGAAGGGAGATAGTGGACACGGGGTGGCACGCAAGGAGACTGCTGCATCAGTGGACAATGAGCACTGGGACTGGACCAGGGAGGCCATAACATGTGTGGTCACCAGCACCTGAGACAGTCAAAGCTTAGGAAGAGAGGGGCAGCAGTGCCATGGGTTCTGTTCGAAAAAGCAGGAAAGACAATAAGTAGAAGGGTCAGAAATTTGGTTTTTGACATGGTGAGAGCACTAATGTCAGGCAGGCATGTGTGGATTTGGCCATCGTTTGTGAATGGCTAATAATTAATCTGAGGGCATTAATGTGTCTTAGGTGGGGGAGAGGGAGAGGCAGAAGGCCTAGGGTCATCTTCAGGGTCCCCTAACAGTTTGTTCTGAGGGATGAAGACTGGCACCCCCAGGAAGAACTGCTGAAGTGATGGAGGAAGACTGTATGATTTACTCACTGACCCAAGTTACCAAGAAGCTTTCACTACAGGGACTCAATTTTCTCAATGCTTGAAAGTTTGAGTCCAGTCCCAATTATGGTGTAACTATACTTGGTTACTGAAACAGTATATACTAACCATTGCAAGTTTTATATTATATTATATTATATTATATTATATTATATTATATTATATTATATTATATTATCAAACTTATCCAAGGTGCTTGCTAAATACAGACTATAGTACTACTAAATATAAAGTAATACACAAATTCAAAAACATGCTAGGTGATGCTATAAAGAATAAGACAGAATTCTTGGCCTGTTCACAATTTACTATTTAGTAGTACTGAGAATGCTGTAAATCCAGTTTGAAGTATGGGATAACATTATCAGTTAAATGACTATGTAGGCAGAGTATCTATCAAGAGTGAAGCCCTGGGTCTACCCTCTCCCCGCTCCCTCATCACTGTGCCTGCTTGTGATGACCTCCTTCAATGTTGTACCACATGGCCCCAGAACTTCCTCCAGTCCTCAGGATGTCTCTGATGGCCATATTAATTATCCCTGGTGAGTGACAGACATGTACTTTCGGAAACAGACAATTGGTGAGTCTTAACAATTCTTAGCTTTCTACATCTCTATTACATCAAAATAACCAGACCAGCATTGCAGAGGATTCAGTCACTAGCAATACAGAATCCCTTCCATACTGCACACAGCTACACCAATTGTGACATGTCATCCAGTGGCTGAAGATAAGAATATCTTCTTGAATCACCTTATACCCTACAGCATATTTTATATTTCCCTACATTGTTTTCTTAGCTAGCAGAGTTGCTGTTACCACAATACTCTTTAGAAGTAATTTTAAATGTGTGTCTGGATTCCTTTTTCCATTGCTGTGACCTGAACCAACATCATGTCTGTCCTCACAGAAGGGAAAGAGATCAAAGGAAAAGGGCAAATACTAGTAGGCCGAATATACAAGTGGAAGGCAGGACAAAACCACTGCTTTTACCTACTAACTTGGCCAGCCCGTTAATTCCTGATGAAGTCAGGTACCACTGCTGCAGGAATCGTGTGGCATGCTATCAGTCAGAATATGGATTTTAACCTGGGGCCCCTCTGTGTCCCTGTTTTTCTTACAGCACTTAACTGAAACACATACTACAATCTGAAAGGCTGTACACACTCAGACCACCTTGCAGAGGTTCTTAAATGTTGAATGAATGACACCAAAAACAGTAAGGAGGGAAGGGTGTAGCAGGGGCTATTTCCTGTGATTATCAGGATGAATAAGTGATACTAAGGCCAGTTTATCTCTCGCACTTATGATTTAAAGCAACACAAATCAATATATCTAAGAAACACTCAACACTAGTAATTTACCTTTTTGGCCAATGAGAAGGGGAAATCTAAAGTCTTACTTCTAGCATGCATGTGAGGCCCTGTTACAGTATGACACACACCGTATATGTATTAGCAGATAAACATAGCACTGGGTAGAGACCAAGGTAGAACTGTAAGGACTCCTGTGAGAAACTTCCTCCTCAAAAATCATCAATTAATTTGATTATTAATTTGAAAAAGAAAATGGAGGCAGCACAGAGTAATGAACCAAACTGCAGGCAGGCTGACTTGTGGTTGAATTCTGTTTCCTCATGCAGCTTTAACATCTCTAGTAAATCTTTCTTGAAAATACAAATTATAATGTTTTAAGGAGGTGTAGTGGTGATTAAGTGAGATACTACACATAACTTGCCTGTCACACAGAAGGCAAGAAAAATGATCACCTGGAGGCCATTTAGGAGCCCCATGTAACCTTTACTCTTGCAATGTTCGACTTCAGATATATCCTCCTTGTGCTTGGTTATTTTCCTTAGCTCTAGCCTTGCTTTATATCTTACTGCAAAAGTAAGTTTTTTTAAAAGCTGTTTACCTGCTGACACACTCAAATAATAGGTAAAAGTCCTCTTATAGTTTTATAATTCAAAAAGAGCACTTTTTGAGTAGTGACTAATGTCATGGAATTATTTGCAGTGAATTATTTAATTCTGGTTGTGATTTATTTCATGATCAAAGATGTCCTTAAACTTTTGTTTCCCCTTTCTTTCTGTTTTTTGAGGTAAGGTCTTGCTATGTAGCGCAGGTTGGTCTCTGGCCTTCAACTTTCAGCAATCCTCCAGTCTCAGCCTTCCAGGTGCTGGGAGTATGGGCGTGTGCCACCAGCTGGCCTTTATTTCCTCCAGGCCTTTAGGTTATTCTAACCCTGAACCCTGCATCCTATTTAGCCTGCCCATTCTTTTCCTCCAGTGCTGGTCCCTACACCTAGGGCCTTGTGCAACCTGGGCAAGCACTCTACCTCTAGGGTACAGCCCTACCCCACAATTGCAGCTCACATTTCTAAGAATCTCTAACTTTTGAAGTAAGGTATAAAAGAAGGCCAGAGCTAAGGCAAAAAACCAAGTCTGAGGGACAGACACGGCATGTCTGAATCAAGCAAAGCACTGCAAGGTGGGCATCTTCGAGGCCTTAAGCAGCCTCCAGAGTATCATTTTCCCCTGCCAAGTTCACTGCCACGTTCCTGGCCAAGAGGCACCCCTCCACTGAAGAAAACGATTGCAGCACACACAGAATGCAAAAGCAGCGCCTTCTACCGTGAAGCACTCGAGAATGTCCTACATCCTTCCTCCTAATTCACCCCCCAACTACTTGTCACCCCATAATTTCTTCCTTCGGAATGCACAGCCAGTGTCAGGGACTGATTAGCAGAGCCAGCTTGGGCAAGCTAGAGCTGGTTCTTTGCTCTTGGTAAAACCAAAAGAACACACCTTGTTTCCTTCATTTTGAAATCTTTAAGTTGACAAGTCAGTGACTGTTTCTAAAACATGCAATATATTATGCTTGAAGTGATACATAAGACACAGAAATGTGAAATAATATCAACGAATAGGGCTACTTCCTGTTTTTCCTAACAAAATGGAGTTATTATAATGTATTGGAAATCATATATTAAGGAATGTTGGTTAACCAGTCATCCTTGCCAAAATCAGATATGAAAAGAAAACAAACGTTGGCAATAATTCTAGCTCTGATATTTTCTCGTCCAGAATTATATTTAATAAGGTTAATCTTTGAAGAATGCATTAATTTTCTTACCTGATTCAAAATGGAACTTGGAAAAAATTTCTAACTGCAAAGCACAAATTCATGAAAGACTAAATTTATGTGACTATCTTGTTTTATATAAAGTCATTAATTTTTAAAAAGATAATGTTCTTATACGTCGTCTCTGGTAAAAGGTCACTAAATTATATTTTTAGTCCATTAACTTCTAAAAGGAAGTGAAACAGAGCTATATGAGGCTATAAAAGCAGCCTATAATTTTAAACAAAAAATGAACATTAATAAGCACAGCATATGTTGTTCTTTCATAGGATGAGCAAATTGATAGTTTGGTTTTTGTAAGTTACAAAAATAGGATGGAGTAATTACATCTAGCAAACACACAATAGCCTCTTCAAAGGAAAGTTACATTGTAATTTTTTTCAAAGACAGTAAATAAAAAGAAAAGGCCCCTAATTCTGTAGTACAGTATAAGGAAAACTTTGAAACCATTGGGTGCCACTTAATAGGCACAAAACTTTCACTGATTTCAATTATCACCATTAAGATGACAGACATAAATTTTATTTTAATGAATACTATTCATAACTTATTTTCATGTTTACTGTCTACCCTTTCAATTTCTACATCCAAAGACCAGAAATTGAAGGAAATTTTGAAGTTAAAACCATAAAATTTTCTTTAATACAACAGGTCTTTCTTTATACAGAAGGAGTCTTCAGAAGTCATCTGAAAAATAAAAATACCTATTTTCAAAATCTCAGAGCTAAGATTTTCCTATTAAAAGTTTGAATATAACTATTGTCAAAACAGGAAAATCAAAGTTCAAATGAGATTTTATGGAATTGCAAGTAGTTTTTCTAAGATTTTAAGTGGAAAATAAAGTATTTGAACAAGTAACACAAACACATGCAAACAATTTTGTATGTCTTTTCTCCATAACCAATGTTCTACTTCAAGAGATTCAAATTAACTTCAATTATTATCAAGAAAATTGAAAAAAAAAAAACAATATATTTCAAAAAGACAAAAATCGACATTTTACTACAAATGAAATCTTTACATATTACATTTGGGATCAATCGACAGTATTCTAGCTGATAAGACATTTTTTTAAAAGTATGCTAAGTAACCCATTATTGCATATACTGGATTGTGCAATTATAATCCACTTCGGGTTAAACAAAGAAGGAAAATAAAAGCATTAAGTATGGATTACTGAGTCCTTGAAATCTACCCGCCTCTACTCTCACTTTGTATCAAGAGGCAACTCTAAATAAATTTTGTATTTTTACAATAAGTTGTTCTTGTACTGCATTCATGGGGGCATTAAGAGAACTAGAATGCTGACACTTGCTAAATTATTTATTAGACCCAAACAAGTCTCATGAGAATGAATAAACTTAATTTCTCTAATTTGGAGTTCATTTTTTTAAATATCTGTAGTTCATTTGTAGGAACAATTGCCTTCCAAGAATTATCCCAGTTAAATTTTAATCCAATCTGCACAGAAACAGGAAACCACAGGGGAACAAATCTGTCGTGCGACTAAGTCACTTGTTCAAGTGCACACAGAAAACTACAATACTGCTATGCCAGGGCTCTTTCAGTGCTTCTGGGGCGGGGGGTGGGTGGTCCAAGTAATAACTGGTCAGTGACTAAACAAGCACCCAAGGGCAGAAGAAAGTCAACTCTTTAGCTAACCGAAAACAAGGATTCCTCCCATCAGATTCACCTCACAATATAAGACACTTCATTCCCATAATAAATGTCAGGGGATTCTACAGGATAACGCGTGATTACCATAAAAACATCTCCAGCAACTCTAAACAGCCACCAAGACCTTCACACAGTAATGGGAGTTTCCCAAGGGCGATTGTACAGCGCCGCCGGGGTGAATCACCTTGCACAGCCCCTGCTTCCCGCACCAGAGCCCACCCGAGCCGGAGCCCACCGCCCGCAGCCCCGAGCAGGCGGTCCCACACGGCGCTCCGCAGCCCAGCCGCAGGGAAACCCAATGGCTGACACATCCGGTCCTGGCTGCCCTCCTCCGCCAAACGCGAACTTCACAGGCCCAATTCAAACTCCAACAGAAGTCGCCAGAGCCTCCGCGCTGCAGTTCAAACTCCCAGGCACGCCGGGCGCCCCTGGGGGACGCGGCTGTAGAAGCCGCGCGCCGAGGGCACCGAGTCCGCAGTGGAGCGCCGCACCGATGACAGCGTCCCCGCCGCGCCGGCCCCGCACCTGTCCGCGGCCGAGGGGCTGCGCCTGTCACGCGCCCACCGACCCTCACCCCGCCTCGGCCCTCATTCGGCCTGGGCTTCCCCACCACCCGGCCCGCTCGCCGCCTCCGGGCCCCAGCTCCGGCGACCCGGATCCCGGGCGGTGCAGTGGCCGGCCGCCGGGCCCTGGTTCTCGGAAAGCCCCACACCTTTCGGCACCGGGTCTCCGCAGCGCGGCTCGCACGCCTGTCACATGTCTGCAAACAATAACAAACCCCCCGGCACGTCGCCGTCCCAGCGCCCGGCCGGTCCCGGGCGCCGCCCGACCCTGGAGGACTCCGCGGGTCCCTGGGGACGCGGGTCCCCGAACAGCGCGGAGCCCCGCGCCGCCGCGCGCGGTGCCGGCTCATTCATTGCGCTCCGCCCGCCCCGACCCGCCCCGGCACGCCGCGCTGCTCACCCGGCGGGAGCCGATGCAGGAGGCGGCTCGGCGGCGGGCGCCCGCGTCTCCCCAAACTCGGCCCCCGCAGGGCTCCGGGCTCCGCTGTCCGGCTCAGCAGGGTGGACGCCGGAGGCGCGGCTCCCCGCTCCGTGGGGCGGCGGCAGCAGCAGCGGCTGCACAGCGCTCCCGCCCGCCGGCGCGTCCGCGGGCTCCGGGGACGGCGAGGTGGAGGACGACTGCGGCGAGGCGGCCAGGAAGAGCGGCGGCTCGGGCAGCTGGTCCAGCTCCACGCTCCGCACTTTGCGCAGCTGCCGCCGCCGCCAATCCGCCCGCTCGCGGGCCGCGCCGCCCGTCTCCCGCAGGAGCCCCGCGGCTGCCGCGGGCGCGCTGCCCGCCTTGAAGGCTCCTCCGCTGCCGCCCGCGTCGGGGCTCGCGGCCCCAGCGCCCGGGAGTCCAGACGACGAGGCGCGATTCCCCGCCGCCGCCGCCATTTTCTCTCCCGGGCTACATTCGCTCGGCCCCTGCGAGGGAGGGAGGGGGCGGGGAGAGCGCAGGGGGCGGGCGGACAGGAGGTGGCGGGCGCTGCGCCGCCGGCGTAGGGCCGCCTGCGCTAACGGCGTGAGCGCGGCCGCGGCGCCGGCCGGAGGAGCGGACCGCGCGGGCGCGAGCGTGGTTGCGGGCGGCGCGCAGGTGGGGCGCGCGCTTGGCTGCGCGGGGGCGTGCAGGACTCTGCGCCGTCCTGGGCGCCGCCAGGTAGTGGAGTTCGCGCGCCAGCCTCAGAGAGCTCGGCAACGGCCGGGGCGGCGATTCCGGCCCACCCCGGCGGGAGCCCGCCGCCGGGAGTTCGGGCCGGAGGGCACGGAGCTTGCGGGTCTTGGCCAGGCGCGGCCCAGTTCCCAGTTCCCACCCCGCCCGCGCCGGCTGCAGGTGGCGCCCGGGTCGTCGCCGGCCGCGAACCGAAAGGAGGTGCCGGCGCGGGCGGAAAGTGAGCCCACGCCTGCCGTGAGGAGAGCGTCGTCCCCTGGCGGCCCCCGCCGCCTGCCGCCTACCTGCCCGCGCTCCGGCCCCCGGCGGCCGGGAAGGCGCGCGGAGCGGCGCACGTCGGGCCGCAGCCGGGCCGCGCCTGCACGGGCTGGTCCAGGTCGTCCGCGGCCAGGTCGGTGCTCGCGGACGCGACGCGGGCGGCCGCACGTCCCGCCCCCCGCCCGGCCCGCCGCGCCCGGGCCAGGAGCCCTCCGCCCCGGGAGGCTGGGGAAGGCGCTCCCGTGTGGGAGGCGGCGCGTCAGTGCGGCGGCGTCTTTGGCCCTTCTCAGCCTGGTTGAGCTGTAGTGGCGCGTGTAGCTCCTGTTCCCTCGTGAACCTCTGAGCTGCCCAAACCTGGGGCGGGGGACTTTTTTTAGACTTAACTATAAAACATGAAAACGTGGGCCGGGGCAGAGGATGACAGGGGTTTCTTAGGCGGAGAAAGGAGAGAGTTCTGCCAATCTTCAATGTGTTTAGACAAATACCTCACCTATCTACTAGGTAATTCTTTTGGGTTCTCCTTAATAAATCAAAGCAAAGCCTCCTTCCCAAGTATATTACCTGACAAAGATCAACGTGGTACCACGTTTCATACTAGTGCAGTGTTTTAAATAATGCTACAACAGATCCAGCAGTATGAAATTTGAAGTTTAGATCATAAAATTTTAGGTCTACATTTTTAGGCTATAATTATATGCTCTTTTAATGGTAGTCAAGTGTATTATCCAAACCAAATGGTAGTTATTTCCCAGTTCTTCCCAGATTGCCCCATCCACCAAATCCTAAATTGAAAGGGATGAACTTTCCCCTACCCCCATGTAGATCTTTTAAAACCATTTTTTTTTTTTAATGTGTTTTGTACCGGGTCTTGCTATGCAGCTCAGACTTGTAGTGATCCTTCTGTTTTCAGCCTTCCCATTGCCACAGGCATGCGCCACAACGCACGATGTGGGTGGCCACCTTCAAATGTGCATATGCGTGGAAGTGCACCTGTGAGAAAAGTAAGTGGGAGCCTTAAAGGATTCCAGCACAAGGCTGACTTTGTGCCTTTGTGTAGCGATTGAAACTTGGACCAAAGTAAAGCAGCCAGAGGCAGCACTCAAGGAGTTGCAGTCCTCTCACTGCCTATGTCCATCATACACCACCACAGAGAAACCTAAGTGCCAGTCTTTTCCATAGTTTTTGGTGCTTTGCGTGATTTTTTCCTTTAATATTTTATGTAAATATTCTGGTTGTCATTACTCAGCCAAACATGGACACGCTGATTTTCTTACGAGAGAAATGATCAGGGCCAGAGAGGATGTCCCTCCTGTGCCCCACGTTAATGCAAAGTATTTGAGGGGCATTTAACTGTACGGATGCCTACCCTACTTCCTGAGTCGTAAGCATGATTAAGGTTCTAGCTCTGGTTTTAGCGCTGTTTTGATTCTGCTTTATGTCACTACACAGGCGCATGTCAAATTGCAAGCCGCCAGAGACACCGGATTGCCTTAATTTGATTTCTTTAATGTCATCCTGGAAACGCGAATTTCTTCCAAGACTGCTTCTAGACTGAAAACTCTAGTTACTGTTTCCAAGCTCTTTTTTTTTCTCCTGTTCTCCCTGAATCTCAACCTCACAGTGATTTCCCGTACACTGCGACAGTTTCAGTAATCTTTATGCAAGTGCTTTACAGGTCATTGCATCCACACAGCACTGCTGGGAATTTGCCTCAGTCACACTCCATCTCCGACACAGAGTGCAGTGGGAGGATCCAGTTAAACACTGGACACTTCCTTGTGCATAAATAGCATGGACATTAACATGAAAAGACAGTGACAGAAAGAGTTCAGCTTTGGATCATATATATATCTCCTACTAAGTACATGCAAGAAAATTTCTCCCTCCTGAAGGATAGTGTTTGTTGTATTCACTTCCATAAAAATAAAATATTCTCATCTACAAATTTTTTTTTTTTTTTTTAGTGGACATTTATCAGAATTTCAGTCGATTGTTATGTGAATAGATTCACATCGTTGCTCTTTTTGAGAACCTAGGTCTTAGGTAGACAGGAAGGATAAGAATGCCACTTTGACAACAGTCCAGAAGCTGTCCTCTTAGGCTTACTTATAAGTATTATATAATACATCCAAGAGAGGTGGAGCTAGAATTTGCTTTCTCTATGCTCTTTCCAGATACCATACTTCCCAGGTGTTTCTGGATGTTATAAGTTAGGAAGTTATGTAGGACAGTTATAAGTTAGGACAGTTATGTAGGACAATTGGGCCCCTACAAGACTGGCATTTATGAGAGATAGTAGCGAGGCCTCCTTCACAGTAACATATCCAGTTGTCACTGATGTGGCATACAACACTCGGGCCCTGCTGCAGCACAGTACGTGCTCATGACCAGGGCTGTGTGCTCCTGGGCTCATGTTCCCATTGGGTGAATTATGGATCCCCAGAGAGTGTGCTGAACTTGCTCACATCCTGGTTATGCCTATTACAACTGTCCCTGTGAAATTTAATTAAGTACCATTCAATTGATTATTAAATGGATAAAACATGAACATGTGCATGCATAAGAAGCTGTTCCCATGAAAATAAAGCTGTTTTGAAAAGAATGAATGAAGGTGAGGCATTGAAAAAATAATCTCCATTCAATTACTTGTGGGAATTACTACTGGAGAAGATTGGGAAGAATGCATTCCAATCTAGAAGAATTTATTTGGCAAGTCTGTCAGTACTCTGCTTCAGAGAAACTGTAGCTGAACATTATACACACGGTGAAATGTGAAAGAAACAGAAAACTATATAAACTGTAGACCCACAGTCTACAGTCAAGATACTAACCACCCCAATCCCAGTCAAAACAAACCTTTTATTTATATAAGTCAAAAATATTTAAAATATGTATGTGAGTGTATAAGTTCCTTTCATTAATATATCATCTCTATGTTTTTCTTGTATTCACATGTACTTAAAATCAGAAACTAGGGCCAGCAAGATATCACAGAAAGTTTGCCTAGGCAAGCTTAGGCAAGTGCAGGGATTGTGGTTCAATCCCCAGCACTACCTACCACACCAGCCCCAGCCTCAGGAGGGCACTGAGCCAGCCACAGAGTCCATGTGTAGTGATGCACCCCTATAATCCCAGTGCTGGGGAGGCTGAAAACAGGAGGATCATCATGAGTCTGAGCTGTGCAGTATGACCCTGTAATAACATTTTTAAAAAATCAGAAATTAGATTTTATTATAAATATGGAAAAACAATCATTGGGGACTTTAAAATTTGAATAAAAGTGTAACTTCATAAGTTTAATATATCTCACTGTAGCTACCACCTACCTACCTTACCACCCTGCAGGGATTCTTTGAGTTATATTGATTCCTGTTTTTTTTTAATGCATGTTGAGGGATCTTTTTTCCATTTGACTTTTGTGACATAGTCACACCTATCATTCAAAAAAATTTGAAGAGTTCATTCATTTTCCTAAGGTCCTCTTATAATCAATTTCTTTGGATTTGTATCCTTGTCGATTTTTTCTTCTTTTGTGGTTCACCTGCCCAGCATTACTGAATCCTGCTTTAGGAAGGCTTTGCAGGTGACCTGAGAAACTCAGGACTTCTTACGACAGTGTCATCTCCTTCTGCAACATTTATACCCTCACTTTGCATTAGTTTGGTGTCGGAGCTGCCAAGGACATTTGCAAAGTTGGCATGCATGTGAATGATGTCCCATAAAACATAATGTAAGCTACAAATACTAGCCACATGTATAATTTTTAATTTTCCAGCAGTAACATTTATTTATGTATTTAGTACAGGGTCTCACTACACAGATCATACTTGTAGTGATCCTCCTGTTTTCAGCCTCCCAAGTGCTGGGACAGGCACTAGGCTCAACTCCTGTCCCCAGCTTGCCTGGAGGTGGGGCCAGCACAGCATACTGGGGATTGAACCCCAGTCCTGGCACTTGCCTAAGTAAGTGCTTTAGTCCACTGAACTATCTGGCTGGCCCTCCAGCAGTATCATTTAAAAACAGGTAAACTTGTTTCAATGATACATTGTATTTTGATAACATATACAAGGAACTTCCATATATAATCAGCAATTGTATAAAATATTACTGGTAAGATATTTTATCTTTCTGTTCCAATTTTTCAAACATGGTATGTTTTACATTTACTAAATATCTCAAACATTTTAATTTCTTTTGCCAAATTCAAATGCTCTAAAGCCACAAATAGTAGATACTGTGTCGGATAACAATCTTACAACTATAGAACTTACATATGAATTTATAGATTGTGAAATGTCAGATTATGTCATCTTGGTGTGTGAGAAAAGATATCTACATGAATATGTTCAGGAAAAAGAAGGAACAATAAATTTAAAGAACAAATTCAAAAATTTGATGAACATCAAAAATTTAAATATTGAAAGAACCTAATTTTCAAAGCACCTGGAAAATGTAATTTAAATGTTATTAAATATTTTATTAAGGTAAAGCTATTTGTAACAAGCAATCCACAGCCATGTTATTGTCAATGTACAAAATAGCAGAATATTTCACATGTTTTGTCTAAATCTACCAATTACAGACTTTAAGTTACACATTGGTTAGTATTGCAAAATATTCCTTAGCATTTGTATGCAAATGTGAACATTGATCTTATACCCAAGTAGTTCTGAATCCCTGAAGTGGGCCTCGCAAGGAGACAAGAGTTTGGGTACTCAGTTGACTGGTAGATGTCACGTTGTTATATAAGTACTGCATGCTAACCCATTGTGCCACTGGAGCTTCAGCCACCACATTGTTATTTAGGAATTCATTGCATGTGTTTTGTCTGTTTGGGTGATACTGGTGATATATAACAAATGGATATATAACAAATGAATCCTCTTGAGACAGATTTTTGTTATATTTCTAAGTTATCTGGACTAGGCTTAAACTTGCAATCCTCCTGCCTCAGTCTCTCAGAATTCTGGGATTATAGGTGGCAACACCACAGCTGGCTCATTTCTGTTTTTGAGAGGTTGGATTTGACAAGTTAGTGCTTTGTCTCTTTTCCAACTAAAAACTTCTACAAGTCGGAGTCTCCCTGACACCAAAGTGACATTTCTGTCCAGCTTCAGCAGCATCATGTCTGTTAACCTGGACATTTGAAGGCCATGGGGAGGGCAGGGAAAACCATGTCTGCCTGGACAGAATGATTCTGGTCACTAGAGCAGATGTTCAGGGTTGTGGATTATGCTGAACCACAATTATGCTCCAGTTACTGTGTGTCCTTTAATCAGTTTATTTTTCTAAATTTGTGACACGTGGGGCACTCTGTTATATAAGGGTAAGGGCAGGGTGCTGTCCTAATTGCATCTGGGAGAGGCTGGACCCCATTCTCAGTGGTGAGAGCTGAGAAAAATGAGACAGTACCCCTCAGGGAACTTCTGAAGCCTGCCTGGGTAAGAGCCAGAGTGTCTGTGTCCACTTTTTCTCATCAATGAGACCCCAGAGTGGGAGCCACTGACTCTTTTGTCTTTGTCTTCCTGGGCTGTACGCTGGCAGATATCAATAAAGAGGAGGTGATTTAGGTTGTTACAAAACACCCAGAGTTCTTAGAGTTAGGCTTCCAGTCATAACACTCTCCCTAACGTGGAACCCCCTTTCTTTGACATGATTTTAAATGTTTCATTTAAAAATTTAACTTTGTGTTAGTAATTAAAAAATAGATTTTTACAAAAACTTATGTATTTGGTCCAGGGTCTCACTATGCAGCTCAGACTCATAGTGATCCTCCAGTTTTAGCCTCCCCAGCACTGGGATTACAGGCGTGCGCCATCATGCCTGGTCTCCATGTCCGGCTCAGTGCACCTGGGTGCAGGACTGGTGTTCATGTGGCATGTGGTGCCAGAGATTGAACCCTGGTCCTGAGAATATTTTTATGTATACACTAAACTGTCCTTGTTAAGGCTAGTGTAGGGTGGGAAGGATCTAGGGAAGTAGGAAGGATCTAGGGAAGTGGAAATCCACAAAAACAAGAGGAGAGTGAAAAGGAGTAGAAAGTTTTTCAATGAGCTCTCAGGAAAGTTTAACCAGGGGGAGAGTGGTAAGCGTAGGCCTGAAATAATACTTAGGGAGCTTTGTAAGGCTTGTTGGGAGGAGGTGGCAGGGGTGGGAACTCAAGAAGTGGCTTGGGGTTAAAATGGGCTGAGTATGGTAAAGACAAAGGTATTGATAATGGAAACCTGTAAAAAGAAAGCAGCCGATTTAAAATAGAAACTGAGAAAAATTTCTCATTGTATAGCATCTGTATAGCCTTTCTAGAGATGAAAGGCTGCTAAAAATTATTCGCTATGGCTATAGGCAGTGATTATTTACTGTGTGTCAGTATAGTGAAAGTACTTTGTGCTTATTAATTTAATATATATATATATATATATATATATATATATATATAATAACCCTGTGAGAGGTAGATGCTATTATCTCCTCTTTCTTGATAAAGAAACTGAAATGCAGAGAGGCTGGGTAAGCTACCCAAGGGTATTCAACTAGGAAGCAGAAGAGGCATGGGTTGAAGTCACCCTGGCTCCACAGTGCTCTCTTAACCTTATAGCTGCAACGTAAATTCCTCATTAGTAGTTTATAGAAAGTGGTTTTCTGGGTTTTCCACTGTTAGCTGTCATTCTGTAGTAAGCTATTATTATCTTCATAGTGAAAATAAAAATATTCATTACACCTTTAGAATTCTTGTATCTGAAACTCTTGTTCCCTAAGACCTTAAGCTTCTCAGGTGAGAATTAAACCATGAGAAGCTTCACTAAAATACCCCTTTAAGTGGGGGAAAGGGATACTATAGTATATATATTTTTAAACTTAAAAGTTTTAAGTTGCACCAAATTCCTTATTTGAAAAAAATTTTCAGCCTACACATAAACATCTATGCTTGAATAACTCTAGGTCTTAAAATTCATTATACAAAGAAATGGAAAACATAGCTTGTTATCTATGGAAGAGTTTTCTAGACATAGCTACCTACAAAATTCCCTTCTCCCTTGTCCTGTCCAGCGGGTCAGTCAACAAGGGTCACCTGGGAGAGGAGTGGGGAATGGAGGAGGGGACAAGGGACAGGAGACCTGAGAAATGGAGACAAGACAGGATTCTGATCAAGTCTCATTTATTCAAGGAAGTGACACGGCTTTTATAGCAGGGGCAGAGGAAGTCAGCGTCACCGATGACGCAGGCATACTAAGGCAATCTTATAGGCTAGAGACACTCATGTGATCCGCTGGGGGCGTATGCAGCAGGAGGTCACGACGTGGCAGCTTTGCAGGAAGAGAAAACTTTTTCCATAAGAAAATGGAGACTCTGGGGCTATTGTGCCCCCCCCACTCCCTGTTCATTACTGTGCAGTGTCAGCTGGGCAGCCATGCCCTAGCCTAGGACTGCATGCTCCAGCAGGGCTTACATCTAGATGTGACTCAGGCCTTTAAAGAAATGGAATGACTTAAAAAGAAATTCTTCTACTAGCTGACCACAATGGCAGAGTACTAGAATAAAGAGGCCCTTAAATGTCTGGGTGGTGGACATGCCCTCTTAAACAACCTCAGTCCCTTTCTAGGAATGAGGTGCTATGGTCTGGAGCCATTGCATGTTTAGATCTATTTGACATAATGGTTTAATTTACCTTAAGTTGATATTATCGTAACACTATGGTTTTCTTTGTTCAGTGATGTGTTGTGAGACTTAAAGTGCTTTGTGGAAGAAGCAGATGACAGAGTCAAGAAGGCTTTGCCAGGCCTGTTCTTCAGTCTTAGCTTTTCAATGACTAGCTATGTAACCTCTGCAATGCCATAACACATTAGAGTCATCATTAGGATGGGGGTGTAATAGTCACCTTTGGTACTTCACCCTTTTTCTCTTGCCCTTCACAAACAGGTTTCCATGGTGACACCAGTTCTCTGGCCTCAGCCCCTTGCTTTGGTGATGACATGACAGGCTGGAAGTGGGCCCCACCCTTTGGTCCCAAGCAGTACCTAGCTTGACTTGATGTCACAGAAGTAGCCTGCATCAACTCGTAAGAGCCTGGAATGCAACTTCTTCCCAACTCCAATTTCACAGATGTTCTCCTAGTGGCTTGAAGTTGGCTATGAGGAGAACATTTATATGACACAAATTGATAAATGGTATGAATCAGAGCTTTGCCATCCTCTCCAGAGCTGGTTGTTAAACATTGACCAGTGTACCAGCCCTCTTGCCCTTTGGGTGAGATAATTCAGGGCTATGTTCCACCATGCTTTCTAGATTTCTTTTCCCCAGCATGATTAAACTCCAGTCTCCCACCGTGGAAGCCAGCTTGGAAATACAACCTTTATCACCTGCCTTCCATGTCTTTCTTCTGTCTTCTTGTCAGTACTCTGGCCACCTCCCAGTCAGCTAGAGTCCTGTTTCAAGAATTACATTTGGGGAACCTTAAGAACGAAGGGTAGTGATAAGTGAAGTTGAAATTATGAGTGGTGAATAAACACAGGTGCTCTACAAACAAGCTCACTTTTATGTTGGAATCTTGTATCTCAGCAGTTACTAGAGGTCAATTAACCATAGTGGGAGTTAAAATTGTGTGTTTAAAACTCAGCTTTCCTAAATGGATGCATTATTTGATATGGAATTTTGACTTAAACAGTATACTTGTAAAAATGTAAAGAAATGCATTTGCACATCTCCAGGGTCACTTTTGCTAATAAATGTACTCTCTGACAGACTTTGTTGGTCATGATATTGTGTAAGCAACTCTTGATTTTGTTATTTATTTTAGGTACTTGTGTTGATGTCTTTTTCCATCATTTTTCAAAAGTGTTGTGTGCCAGGATCCCAGTATTCTAGTAATTCACTACAGATTTGAGCCCATCAAAATCTCCCTCAGAAGCTCACTATCACAGGGTTCCTTACAAAGACATAACCTTTATGCTTTTTTTTTTTTAAATACTCCTCTGTGATGCCTTTTTGGTGCAATTATAACATTTTCTACCTTGTTTTATTTCAACAGCAAGTCTGCCATAGTTTGAATCTTGGATGTTTCCCCAGTGGCCCATGTGTTCAGTGGCTGGTTGGCCACACTGGTAGCACTCTTGGAAGGTGATAGATCGTTTCAGTGGTGCAACCTAGTCGTTATTTGGGGGTGTCCCTTGACGAGGACATGGGGAGCCTGACTCCTGCTTCTTTCCTTATTTCCTCACTGCCATGAATTGAACAGTCCTCCCTTGTCGGGGAACCTGCCATAGTGCACTGTGCCAGAAAAATGAAGCACGGACTAAAACCCCCGTGAGCTAACATCAACTTTTTCCCTTCTTAAACTGATAGTCTCAGGCATTTTGTCAGAATAATGAAAAGGGGCTAATGCAAGGTGTTATCAGGTACAGGTAGCTTGGATGTTTTTGGAAAACCTAACAGTTCTAAAGATCTAGCAGCATGGTACATAGGAAAAACACCAACCCAAGAGTCAGGAGTGGCAAACTGTGGCAACCTCTCAGAAGCTGACGTGAGTCACTTCTCTTCACTGACCTCTGTGCCTCCATTTTCAAAGGAGGGTACAGAACTACATAGCACTGAACACCTGTTCTAGCTCTATCATTTTATGAAATGCTGTCACACATAGACAAAGGCCAAATTCAAATTATGTAGTTATCAGTTGCCGGTCAAGGGCTACCCAGGAGCAGAAAAAGACTTTAGACTTCTGCTCAAGTTTCCTAGTGTCATTGTTCCTGGGTAAAAAAAGTCAGAAAATAATGCCTTCATCTGGAGGAGGAAGAACAGGCAATAAAGTATATTTCTTTTCCTATTAATGCATCTTTACAGAACAGTGAGTTTCATTTGGGCATCTTTTTGCATGCTGGCACCACACTTTGACCATTGCTCTGCAGTTATCCTCCTTACCCTTCTCTTCTCCTGCATCTTCTTCCCTAGTGGTCTCCCTTCTATCTTTCTATCTTCTCTCTTTTGAAGTATATTTTTTCTAGACTGCATCTAAGTGGGAACCTGTGGTATTTGACATTCTGAATTGGACTTGTTTCACTTCCCATGATGGTTTCCAGTTCTACCCATTTTCCTGCAAATGATCTGAATCCATTCTTTTTATTGCTGTGTAGTATTTCATTTTATCTGTATACTTATTGTCACATTTTCTTATATTGTTATTATTTTTTAAGCTAGCTGTCACTTTTTTTTTTAAATGTATTTTTACTACAGGGTCTACATAGTCTCATGCGCAGCTCAGACTCATAGTGGCCCTCCTATTTTCAGCCTCCCAAGGATTGGGATTACAGGCATGTGCCACCATCCTCAGTCTCAGTCTCCATCTCAGTGTGCCTTGGGGGCAGGGCCCAGCATGCCACACCAGGGGTTGAACCTCAGTCGCTGTGTCTGCCTACGCAGACACTTTAATCCACTGAGCTATCTGGCCTGCCCGCTGTCAGTTTCTTTATCCATTCATCTATTGATGGCCACACAGGTTGTGTCCATTAGCTTAGCTACTGTGAACTGTGCTGCAATAGAAGAGTATGTAGGGATCCCTAGGACTTGATGAGTTTATTTTGGGATTATACTGAGTAGAGCTGAATCAAATGGTGACCTATTTTTAGGTATTTTTTTTCAAATAACTCCCATACTGATTTTCATAATAGCTTACTTATTTGCAACTCTACCTCCAGCATAGAACCCCCCATCCTTATTAGCAATGGTGATAGCCTTTCTGTTGGGTAAGGTGGAATTTCAATGTAGTTTTGATTTGCATTTTCTTGTTCTCTAATGATGTTGCATACTTGTCTTGGTTACTTCTCTCTCTCTCTCTCTCTCTCTCTCTCTCTCTCTCTCTCCCTTTCTCTCTCTCTCTCTTTTTAGTACTGGGGATTGAACTCAGGACCTGTGCTTCCCAGGCAGGTGCTTATTCTACTGAGTTATCTCCCCTGCCCTGCCTTGGTTACTTTTCTCTCTTTGCTGAAGTAAAATTACTGAGATCCAAAATTAAGGAAGGAAAGGTTTGTTTAGCTCAGGGTTTGTAGAAGTGACAATTGGTGCTCAGCTGACTCCAAGGCAGGGGGCACATGGCAGAGGGCAGCAGTTCATGGCAGGAGAAAACAGCAAAAGCTAGAAGCACAAAGGGAGGAGCAGCAGAGAGTAGGTCTCTTTCTCTCCCATGTACTGTATGCAGGCTGTCCAGCCCAGGACAGTGCAGCAGTCACACCCAGAGTCCCGGCACTGGACCGCGAGTCCGTCACAAGCTCTAGAAGCTGCCCCATAACTACACGAGGGGGCTCTAGGGGTACATCCAGACATGAACCATAAAAATATGGTTTCATATACTTTTGGACCATTTATACTTCTTTTGAGAAAGTCTGTGCCATTTATTGACCCACTTTTGTTGTTAATTTTTTGAGTTTTTTGTATATTCTGGACATTAATTGGAAGAGTAGCAGGTGAAAATTTTCCCTTACTTTATAGGCTGTAGCTTCTTTTTTGTGCAGAATTTAAATCTGATGCAACCCCTTTTTGATTCTTGCTGTTGTCTTGTGCTCTAACAGAGTGGATGGCTAAGGTTGTCATTTTAGTTTATGAATTTTTTTGTTTTGAAATGTGTCTGGCACAGGATCTTACTGTGCAGCTTGGATTGTAGCGATCCTCCTGTTTTCAGCCTTCCCAGTGCTGGGATTATAGGTGTGCTCCACTACTTCTGGTCTCAGTGCTCAGTGCGGCAACCCAGGTCCCTGCCCTGTGCTTGCCTGATCAAGCACTTAGTCCACTGAGCTGTCTCGCTGGCCCCCGGTTATGATTTTTAATTGTGGCTCACTTGGTGATCTTTTCTCACGCGTGCAAATTAAAACAGTGAGATCTATTCCTCATTGTAATGACAGTTCTTCTAAGGTTGATGTTGGATGTTGCTCAGGACAAGCAACAGCCATTATTGGTAGGAGTTTAAAGCTGCGCCTCACAGAAAGCAGAGCTTAAGACAGGAAACAGGAGCCAGGGCGGGAAAGGCCAGTCTAGGAGAACCTGTTCCAGCGGGTCTCCTCAGTTCCAGGTGGTTGGCGTCCCCATCCTTTGGGACCTCTGAGCAGCACTGTTGATATGGTGCCTCACATTGCCCACCTGAGGAATGGGCGAAGGAAGGGAAGCTTTCCTGCCATCTCTTGCCCTTCCTGGATAGACATTGTGCCAGATGTGAGTCTGCCATGTTTCAAGATTTGTACCCTGGTAACAGCCGATCCAGTGGCCATTGCTATCCTCCTCATGGGCCGGAAGTGAGAGATGAGGAGGTGGGGCTAGTGTACACTATCACAAAGTCTGAAGCCTTAGAGAGAGTGAGAGGTAAATTGGGAAGATATGAGATTATAAGTTCAAAAGACAAACTGAAGATAAAATGTGACTCATGACATGGAAGCAAAGATCTTGACTTTGGACTTGCTAACTACATGTCTGCACTTCCTAAGAGGATGCTGATTATGAATTTCCATCCATAAATTATAATAATTGCTAAGATGAGAATAATAAATATACTGTTGCAGTGACACAATGCTGCTGAAAGCACAGGCACTGTCTGTTGAGCCCTCTTGGAACACATGTATTTCTTGGTGATTGTGGGATATATTTGTTACTCTAAGTAATTTAAGGGGTGATGCATCTATGGGGCCACTCTACAATAGAATATGTGATATGTGGAAATTTAAATGATAATATGCATATGCCTCAATTTTATAGACAACAAAGCACATCATACCCTTCCAGTTTAAGAGCAAGAAAGTAAACAGAAACTGGATTTCATTTGCTTTTAGAAACCGTCACAGTTCTGAGAAAATCGCAAGACTTTTCTTTACTAATAAATAAATAGTATAAAATTCCTGAGCAATATTATATCTTATTAACAAATAGCAAAATATTGGAATACCAACTAATTTTAAAGTTAAAACAATGAACTTTGCAGAATAAGGCCATGGAAATTATTTGTTTTCATGCTGTTTTGATATCTGAGGAATTTTGAAGGGTTTTTTTTTTTTTTGTATTTTAGTTAAGGGTCTACAGGGTGTTCAGGGTCTCATTGCTAGATTGGACTCGTAGTGATCTGCCTGTTTACAGCCTCCCAAGAGCTGGGATTACAGGCACGCGCCCCCAGGCGCAGTCTCATTTGCTGTCTCAGTGTGCCCTGGCGGTGGAGCTGGCATGGCAGGCCCGGGGATTGAACTCCTGGTCCCTGCTCCTGTTTGCGGGCTCTTTAATTCCCTGAGCTATTTGGGCAGCCCTTGAAGATTTTGTTATAAAGATTCAGCTGAGTGTGGTGATGCACATTTGCAATTCCTGAAGGCTGCGATGGTGAGGCAGGGAGAGTACAAAGTTGAATCCACCTAGGCAACTTAGTGGCTTCACGAGTCCTTGCCTCAAAAATAAAAACTATAAAACAAGCAGTGTAGCCCAATGTAAGGGTCTTGGGTTCAACCCCCAGTACACCACCAAAAGCAAAGCAAAACAAATACAGCACTTTTTTAGAAACAGTATATTTTAAAAAATGAGCCAAACCTACTTTAAGGAAGATATAGGTTTTTATATTTTTCACACATGAAAATGACATTGGAATATCTTTGGAAATCAAAACCACTTAAAATATAAGAACAATTCTAGGCTAGTTAAAAACTGCTACCATTTTCTAGAGGTAATTCTGAACTTCCTGAAATGACCCCTAAGTACTGGCGTGTGGACTCCTAGGTGATGGCAGAGGAGTTTCAGGACTTTTGCATTTCTCTGTTCTCCAAATGCTTTGCAGGCTGATTGGCTGGGACTCAGGTTCCTCGTACCATTTTTGGTGCAGCCCCAGCTCTGTCATTACATGTTGATCACCATGGGTCAGGTAGAAAGAAAGAGGTGGCTCTAGACCATCTGGCCAGTCACCTACTGGAGCTGCTGGTTTCCTGAACAACCGAACACATGTTTAGAGTAGCCCCTTGCACATCTCCTGATTTGGGGGCCTTTCCCAGGAGTCCCTCCTTTTCCTCAGTTGCAATTTGCTTTTTTTTGAAGGGAAGTGTCTCAGCATCTATCACAACTTTCTAAATTAATGCAATCAAGGATGACAATAATGTTAGAGTAGGAAACTAATGGCAGCAGGCCATTTGTGAAAGAGGATGGCATAAAATTATAATCCACTGGATTCTCTGTGAAAATCTGGATTGCCTTCTCTGGGGAAGTCACTGTTGGACTCCCTCTCCGTTTGACCAAAGTACACCCAGGAGCCTAGGCTGCTCTGTGGGTTTATTTATAAGTCAAACATTTTAATCCTTTTCATTACTCTTGCAGTAATTTCAAAATCCTTTTATTTTTACTTATGTCTTAACTTTGCCAAAAATGATTGTATTATTTTGAAGGGAGGAGGACTACTAGGTAATCCAGAGAACAAAATAAACATATGAGAATTTTTTAGCTAGAGGACTCGCATTAGGAAAAGAATCTTTGGTGACAATAGTAATTTAGGGTTCAGTTCATTTAACATTTGCTAGGGGTCTTCAGTGAGGTAGGGAGCATTCTGCAGCCCACTTAATCAGCCTGTTCCTGCTTCAGATTCATCATCCTCTTGCACCTGTCAGCTGAATGCTGGGATTACAAATGTGTGCCACCACATCTGACCACCCATTCCTCTCTAATGTAGATGTAGCTTGTCCCATTGTACAGACTTGGAAATGGAGCCTGAGTAGGATTGTTTAATAATCTCTCTCTAATCACTTAGCTCGCAAATAAACATGATAGGTTTCTAATTCTAAAGTTAGTATTCTTCTTACTATGCACTATTACTTTCAGGGAAAAACATAAATGTATAGCATTTGCATAACAATTCTCTTAATAAATAAAAATTTATCAGATGCTATTGGTACATGAACTTGACAGTTTTTGAGTGTGGTAATCACTTGCAATCTTCAACCAGCTGTACTTTGAGCAGTGGTACAAAACTTCCCAGCCCTGTGCTGGAGTTAGAAATACAGTCGTTGCTAAAAAAGTGGCAGAATTTCTTTGAATGGTGCTGAATAACTCAAACAAGTCCTCTATCTGCCATTTCCCTCCTTAACATCCTGCCCTAATGTGGGGCTGGAGTTCCAATACAAGACTATCCCCAGTCCCCTGGAAGTAGCCAACATATGTAGCAGGCATCTAAGATACACAAATACTGATGTGATACTTTCATCTTTATTTTCCAAGCTTTGAAAACTGGGTACTTCACATTCACTTTTTCAGCAAGTCAGTTTTGGAATGCAGCCCTTTCTTCTATGGACTTGCATGCACAAGGAAGAGGAAAACAAAAATCTAAAAAAGTCTAACAGAAGTGCCAAGAAAACACTTTGCTTTATAAAGTCCTCCTAATGAAAGGAATGTTAATCATATTTTCTCCCTAGATTAAGTGTTGGACTGACACCAACATGGAGAGCTCCAGCTCCAAAGGCTGTGGCTACCTGAAAACTGGGGGGGGGGGGGGGAGGCTTTACTTTCCTTTGCTTGTGAGGTTGATCTTAGCTGTTGGCCTCCAGGAGGGTTGATACAAGGCCACTGGAGAGGAAGGATGTGGAGATGGACGAAACTAAAACACAGGGGAACAAAATGAGCTCATAAAAAGCCTTGAGTCATCAGGGAACAATTACAGATAAAAATCTCATTATACTTTTACTCTTAACTTTAGAGATGTCAATGGGCGAAAGCCATATCTCCTTCCTAGTTTGCTTACATTTACTACATAATTTTTTTTGCGGGGTGGGGTGGGAATCAACTCAGGGCCTCACACTTGCCGGGCAGGTGCTATGCCACAGAGCTACAACCCTGGCCCTCAATTACTAAGTAATTAAAAACTTAATTGAATTTAAAAATGCAGAATACTCCCTCAGCATCTAGAAGCATAATCAGTATCCAATTGGTTTAAGTGCTTTTTGAATTGAAGAGATTTTATATAATAGTGTTGTAGGCAGGTAAATTAGATGGAAACATTATAGGCAGTCAGACAGGGCCAGGCCCTCAAGGAGACAGCATGGAAGACAAGATACCTTGCAGCTGTGAAAGAGAGACGGGTGCTCCTGCTGTGGGCCAGACCTAAAGACCAAAGATAGAACAAATGCTCACCTCCCTAAAGATAAGCATCTGGGATTGATCAGCACCTTGAGGAAGCCAGGAAGAGTCACTAAACCAGCTGCTACTGGCTGGCTACTGGATAAACTCCTGCTCTCTATTGGTGCCCACTTGCTTCATGACTCGCTTCCTCATTTGGTATTAGATTTAATCAATTTTACCTGATCAATGGTGCTTGTAATCTCATTGGTTGGCCATAGTTTTGTCCCACCTCATGCCCACCTAAGCGAGTTCCCATGTTCTCTACCACCTTAGACCCGCCTTACCATATGCCTTTCCTCTACAAAAGTGCCTGGAAGAGACAGCTTCCAGGGGACAACCCGCTTGGGGGGCCCCCTTCTTTCCCTCTCTCTCAGACAGAAGCTTTTTTCCTACAATAAAAATTATGCTCTTAACCTTCATTTGTTCCTAAACATCATTCTTTGGTTTTAGAGAACATGAACTCATCCAGCTGCGTTTCACGTTGGGGGTTTTATTCCCCTACATCAATAGCACTTGGCAAGGGTTTTTTGTTTGTTTGTTTGTTTTTTAAACAGTTTCCCTCCAGTACTCACACATAGAATTATAAATAACATAATAAAATAATAAAATAGTTGATAAAGCCAGATGACTGGAAAGCTGTCAGTATAACTCGTCTGGTTTTCCTTGAATAATGATCAATCAGCTTCACTGCAGTTAAACCACCACCATATGATCTATGTATAATTCTATCCTTTTCTCGAGGTCCTACAGGAATTTTATTTTATTTTTTTGTCGTTTTGAGACAGGGTCTCACTATGCAGTTCAGGCTGGCCTTAAGCTCACTTTGTAGCTCAGGCTGGTCTTGAACTCACAACAATCCTCCTGCCTCCGCCTCCCAAGTGCTGGGATTACAGGCATGTGCCACCATGCCCAGCTTTTTTAAAAAAGGAATCAGGCAAATATAAGCAGTAAACTTTTGCCCCACTGATAACTTCTTACTGCCTGTTGTGAGCTCTCTCCTCAAAGGACTGGTGACTTGGTACTGAAAGAGGAAAGCAAGTGAAAGACTTCAGAGGATGCTTGTTTTATTGTGGAATGAATGTAACAATAGAACAGTTCAGGGCAGGCAGAAGGGGAAACAAAGCCCAGAGTGGCTACTGAGACAGGCAGGTGAGAGAGAAGAAAAGGGATGAGACAGTGCAGGAGGCATCTTATATTCAAAGCATTCCCCGCCACCCCCAGCTCCTTAAAGGGCTGCTATGTACCCCATCAGGCTACAGGGCCAACCCACCCATCAGGAGCTGGAGATCCTCCTGTTTTCTGTCACATCTGGGGGGAGCAGTATGGAGTCAGGTTTCACTGCTCTGGAGGGTTGTGCTCTGGAACTGGCCTCCAGATGAATTGTGTCTTAGTTACTTTTTACTTGTTGCTGGGACAAATACATGACACTCCAAATGAAGGAAGGAAAGGTTTATTTGGTTCACAGTTTGTGGAACGTTTCAGTTCATACCCCGCTGGCTCCAACGCAAAAGACTGCAGTTCATGGCGGAAGAAAACTTTGAAGAGCAGAGGAGGAGCAGCAGCTTCGGCCTCCGTCAAGCCTCTCTCTTCCTCATACGCTGCCCCGCACTACGAAGACCAAGCTCCTCCTAAGACTGGGACTTCTCCAAAGATGCGGGGCAGTGAAGCCAGGCAGGGAGGAAGCCTTCTTCAACTCCTTTTCAACTCCCTAGTCACTCTGGGGAGGCCCATGGCTCCAGGGCGGGACCAGCCACACCCCGGACTGTGGCTCTAGGGTGGAACCAATCATGCCCCAGGTTGGGCCCTGCCTGCTTGCAGGGGGAGAGCGCAGAGGCCCAACTGCGGGAGCGGATTCAGCCAAGTTGACACAATGTATCAACTACCACAAATTGCAACTATTATTTTTTCCAAAATGGTTTTAAATGTGTTTGTTTCATATTTGTATAAAATGTATTTGCTCAAACATATTTGTTTGGTTCCACAGGAATTTTACTTTTCTACTACATAATCAAAGTTAGATAAGTTGTCTGTTATAATTTTCTTTTCAAAGTATATCTTTTTACAATGTAAATTTATAATAATTTTCATCATTATAAGAGTTAATGTAGGCATAGAGTGAAATTTCAGTGCTGCACATGGCATGACTAGAGCAAGGGAATTCGAATATCCATCCGCTAAAAGGTTTTCTGCATTGTAAGGCACACCAATTAAAAATGATTAGGAAATGGTGTTAACCAGTATTTAAAAGTCCTAGGCTGTAACCAGTATTAATTAATGGGTTGTAACCAGTATTTAAAAATAAAAGAAAAAGAAATACCACATGCAACATCAGATGCATTGCCTAAATTAGGGATAACGTGAATCGTGTGTGTGTGTGTGTGTATGTGTGTGTGTGTGTATTTGTGTGTCTGTGTGTGTTGTCACATCAAACTGTTTTCCTCACTGTAGGTTGTAGTAAGGACTCAAGATTTATGATCAAGGATTGTAGTATTGAACCAAAGTTTCCACGTTCTAGCTCTAAATGTTGAAGCAGGCCAGGCATATTGCCTCTCTGAGCCACAGTGAATTTATCATATGCTGTGCAGTTCTTTTATTTCCAATAACACATAATGGAATGATTCCATGTAGGTATGAGAGTATGGTATATGTGTGTGTGTGTGAATGTGGTCGGAACAGGTGATTCTGCTTTGCACATACTGATTATCCACAGTCAATTTGCCACAAACCAGTTTACCAAAATAATTTCCACAAGTGCTCCATTTCCTGAATCATCAGTTGGTGGCCTTACTGTATAATTTTCATACATTTTAGTTTCTTGGGAGCTAGAGATTTGTCCTGTAGCTAGGCTGTCAGTCTCATGGTCTAGGTACCTCAGTCCCTTGCTGCTCCTTGCTATGCTGATATCTCTCATAGTGACAGAGCCGTGGATCAAATTTTCTGACAAATTTCAGCAAATTAGACATTTGACAAATTCAAAGATTGCTACATCCTCAGCACATGGCTGCTCAGGTCTTTCTCACCCATTTCCACTCACAGTGGCCACAAGCTTTCTGATCCCTTTCATATTGCCTCTCTGGGCCACAGTGAATTTATCATATGCTGTGCAGTTCTTTTATTTCCAATAACACATAATGGAATGATTCCATGTAGGTATGAGAGTATGGTATATGTGTGTGTGTGTGAATGTGGTCGGAACAGGTGATTCTGCTTTGCACTGGTTGTCATGCAATTTTGAACCAAATCCTGTCTGTAAAATATATGGATAAAGGGTTATAAAAGAACTTACTTATAGAGTCTGTGTGAGAATTGATGAGTTAAAGTTCACAAAGCATTAAAAAGATGCCTGGAACACAGGAAATGTAAATGTAAAGTCATTAAACTTCTCTATAGAGTCATATGCCTAAAACACTTATAAAATAACTTTAAAAATTATAGGACTGAATTTCCTCTCTCTTATTGGCTCTCAGTATTAAAGCCTACCTTTTACCTTCCAAAGCCATCAGTTAACCATGGATGGATTACAGACCATGTATCATGTTCCCATTTGGAGCCCAGAGGACAATTAAAGGTAATATCATACTGGAAGTGGGGAGCATGTCTATTGCTACTTGGGAGGCTGAGGCAGGAGGACTGCAAGTTTGAGGCCAGCCCCAGGAATTTACAGAGAGACCCTGTCTGAAAATAAAAGGTCTGGAGCTGTAGCTCAGTAGTAGAGTGCTTTGCTTAGCGTGTGCAAAGCCTTGGGTTCAATTCATACCACTGAACAAAATCAGTGATAGATACCAAGCAAAGGTGTTTATGTCATGGTGAAAATAATGAGCTGGACCTGAAGCAGCTCGTGAGTATGATGGCCCTGCACAAATAGAATGCTGAAGTCCAGGCACATAATTAGAAAAAGAAAACCACAGAATATAAAATACACTAATTGTAGGAGGTGAATAACATCAGTGAAATAGTTTTAGTTTGTTGTTCTCTGAGTATTTCTTCTCCTTCCAGTAAACTGCTTTGAGGTTTTAGCCATATCAGGGTCTCTCCTCCACATTTAGGCATTGAACCTTTTCTAATTTTCTGAGCAACTGTCTGCAGTTGTATCCTGTTTCAATCCTTTATTATTATTTTTTTGACAGAGTTTAGTTATTTGTGGACTATTGTGATAGTTGAATGATTTATGTCCCCTCTCCATTTGCTCAGCCTCTTCTGTCTTTAAAAAGTTTTATCAATCAAAATTAAAGGACTGAAGGGGCTGGGGAGATAGCGCAGTAAATAAGCACTTGCCTGGCAAGTGCAAGGGCCTGAGTTCAGTCCCTGGTTCTGCCAAAATAAAAATAAAAAAATAAGGGACTCAAATAGCTCCATAAATTATGTTGCAGAAAACAGTAGTTCTCTGCCTGTCTTCCCAGATACTCCCCCCTCAGAGGTAACCACAGTCAGCCCTTCTAACTACTTGTTTTCTGTTTGTTTCTATGTGTTCTTAGTGTGCAGCATTGCCATATCTGGGTCATTCCATTCCAGGCATTCTCTTCCATCTTTCCATCACAACCAAAGATGATTTAGCCTTTTTTCCTTCGTCTCTCCCACCCAAACCCCTCCTACCTGCTTCTAGAGTTAAGCTGTAACTGTATGCAAGGAATCAACGCTTCCATGAGTACGGCCACCACTCATAGTTAATCCATGAAATCAATTATTATTTTCCTTGAAGTCACTGTTATTAGTGTTGTGTTATTTCATGTTTCTAAATGCCTTAATGCAGTCCTGCTCCTCAGGAAAAGTGATGAATTCACTGTTTAGCCATGGAGAGATTTTTCCTAATCCCTACATACAAAGCAGGCATGTGTATGTTCATCAAGACCATCCCTATATTATGAAATTCCTTTTCATGTATTGATGTCTAGTGCCCAAGAATCTGCAATGGATCAAGGAAGGAGCAACTTCATCCATGCATGGGTCTTGCTGTGTCTGCCAGTGTCCTTCTTTGTTCATATGTGAAACTTGTTGGGTGCTTTTAATACAGTGAAACAAACATCAGAATACTCTATGGAATGTGCTGGTCCTTTCTACTGACAAGCTAGTTCTGCTTTCAACAACTTTGGTTAGTCAAATTTCTGTTACCATAACAAAATACCTGAGATAATTCATTTATAAAGATGAAAGGTTTATTTGGAGAGTACATCATAAAATAAGCGATGAAAAGCAAAAGAGGAAGAGGAAGAGGAAGGGGCTTGAAGGTCACATTCCCCCCAACCGAAGGACCTCCCTTTACACTCCATCTCCTAAAGTTTGCATCATCTCCCAATACTGCTACTTGGGAACCCAGAAGTTTTTAACATATGTGCCTTTGAGGGACATTGAACATTCAAATGACAGCAAACATGCTACCCCATGACGCATCTCTGTGGCCACCTTCTGACAGTCTGACTAACTTCTCACTGACTCCCCATCAAACCTTTCTTCAGACCTTTCCCCAATTTCTCTGTTGGGAAATGAAAAATTTGTTTTGCTGAAGGTTGTCATTGGCTGAAATCTGTGGGATCCCTAGGCCAGCCCATAATTCACGGCCTTTCTAAGAGAAGGGGCCTAAATATATAGGTGATATTCATTAAGTTAGTGTACAGAAAAAGCAATGCTGTACTAATAAAAATTGAGTACCTCAATTTATTTCCCAAATTCAAAGTGATATAAAGCAAAGTGCATATGTAAATATCATGTTATCTTATTTGGACATACTGTGATTTTTATTTTTATGGCTCTTTGGAAAGTTTTTTTCCCCATGTTTTTCAAAAACAGCCTCTTGAGAAATGTTAGATGACTTAAACTTTTAGAGATAACCTGGTCTCTAACCCCAGGGAAGCTCCAGCCATGGAGGCCTTCCTTTCAGAGTATTTGCTGGCAGTTGTCAGTGGTATCAGCCAACAGAGCTGCTGACCTCAAGGTTGGTGGCACAGCTGGTGCCTCCAAGGAACCTGTGCTGCTCCACGTGTCAGACTAGTTTGCAGTGATAACCTAACGGCTAAAAAGGATAGTTTTAGGGAGATCCAAACCAAGTTTACATTTTGGCAATAAGAAAGGAGCTATGTGTGGAAACTTACATGACGAAAAGAATACAATCATACATGTATATATGTTTATACAACTCACACCACGTCATCTGTGTAAATTAAATACATAGGTATTTTTAGATATACACTTGTGTTTAGGTAGACAGCAGCACCACTTTTGTTCGTGCTGGACTCCCTATGTTTTATATACACATGATGTAACAATTATTCCATTAAAATCTATTATCAAGGGGCTGGGGAGATGGCTCAGTAGAAAAAGCACTTCCCTGGCAAGTGCAAGGGCCTGAGTTCAATCCCTTGTTCCCCCCAAAAAACAAAAAATCTATTATCAAGAGACTGGGCATGGTGCATGTGCCTATAATACCAGTGCTTGGAAGGCTGAAAACAGAAGGATCACTATGAGTCCTATCGTTGCAGTGAGACCTCTAGACCTTGCACTAAATTAAAAAAAAATAATTAAGATCTATTATCAAGCTGTGTGCTCAGTTCAGCTTGAGCAGTTCAGTTGGAATTATCAGCGGGAGAACTATTGTCCTGAAGGTCTCAAGAGTTTAAGAAAACAACACAAAGAGCAGAGACCTGATCTCAGGACAGACTATGAGGAAGAAGGAAGAACTGCACCACCACAGAAAAGCCTTTGTTCATGAGCAGTACCACAATCGGTTCTAGCAAGGGCAACATGTCAGTCCCTATAAGGAAACAAACAGGCTGCCTCCGCAGAGAAAATGAGGATTTTTACATTAAATTATCACTGTGACTTTATTTGAGGGAATCAACACCAAAGAGGATACGTAATTAAAAAATGAACTATATTATAAATAAAAATATGTTCACCAAACGATCTTAAAAAAGCTTGAAGTGAAGGGCTCACACTTTCTGATTTCAAATGTTACTACAGAAACAACAATGATCAAAATAGTGCCTACTGGAAGAAGGTTGGACACAGAGATGAAAGGAATGAGTTGAGGATCCACACAAATCTTTACTTTCAGTATTTGGATTGCTGCAGCAAACACAAATCTCTATGTTCAGAGTCAATTGAGTTTTGACAAGCATGCTAAGAAAATTTATTGGGGAAGGAATAGTATTTTTCTTAAATTGATCTGAGACAATTATCAAGCTACATCCCAAAGAATGAGGTTAGATTCTTCCCTCAGAGTGTACACAAAAATAACTCCAAATGGATCAAAGCTTTATGTGTAAAGCTAAAGCTACAAAAGTCTTAGAAGAAGTCATGGTACTGGGTTTGGCTGTGCTTTCTCAGATATGGTAGCAAAAGCACAGAAGCAAGTGACAAGAAAATGATAAGTTGGACCATGTTAAGGTTAAAACCTTTTGTGTCTCAAAGGACACTCTCAGGAAATTGAAAAGGTAACCTTGCTAAGGATGATCTAGAACATGTAAAGAATTCCTGTACTCAATAATAAAAGGACAAAAATAATCAGGGAAATAGGTAAAGGATTCAAATATGTGTTTTTCCAAAGAAGATATAATAATGCCAATTAGCAAATGAGAAAGACCTGTTGTAATTAACTATCAGGCAAAGACAAAGTCAAAGCCACAGTAATCTGAGAGACTGCGACAGAGGATCACAAGCATGAGTCCAACCTGGACAACTTAGAAATTTAGTGAGACCCTGTTTGAAAATTAATAAAGCAGCCAGGTGTGGTGGCGCAGGCCTGTAATCCCAGCACTCGGGAGGCTGAGACAGGAGGATTGTTGTGAGTTTGAGACCAGCCTGAACTACAAAGTGAGCTCAAGGCCAGCCTGAACTGCACAGTGAGACCCTGTCTCAAAAAGACAAAAAAAAAAAAAAAAGAAAACTAAAAGAAAAAAGAAAGAAAGTGCTGGGGTTGTAGCTCAGTGTGAAGGCTTGTGGTCAATCCCCAGTGACACACACATATAGTCACACATGCATGCACAGACTTTATCTCCATTATAATGGTTGTAATATAAAAAGACTGGTAATAACAAGTGTTGGTCAAATTGTGGAGAAAATGCTGTTGGAAAATGTAAATTATGCAGCCACTTTAAGAAAGTTTGGTGGTTCTTCAAAATACTTAAAGGTTCAGCAAGTCTATTCCCAGGCTTAACTCCAAGAGCACTGATAGCCCATCTCTGCATAAAACTTGTTTCATGAATGTGCATAACAGCCTTATTCATAATAGTCTCAAGATGAAAACAGCCCACATGCACACCAACCAATGAGTGATGAATGATAAAATATGGTAAATCCATGCAAAGACACACCTTTCATCCACAAAAATGAATGAAATACTGATTTATGATGAAATATGGACAATCCTGGAAAATATGCCAAGCAAAAGAAGCCAGACACAGTTGTAAAATATTTTATGTTTTTTTTTTTTTGTGGTACCAGGGATTGAATTATGATTCATTTTTATGAAATACTCAGAATAGGCAAATACAGAAAGTAATTAGTGGTTGTTAGAGTTTGAGCCAAAAAAAAAAGGTGAAGTGACCCCTTAAAGATAACAGATCTTGGGGCCCAGGGAGATAGCTCAGTAGAATACGTGCTTGCCTGGCAAGCATAGGGTCCTAAATTCAATCCTTGTACCACAAAAAAAAAAAGATAACAGATTTTATTTTGGGGGTGATGTAAATACTGTAAAATTTTTGATTGTGGTGGTTGTAAGAATGTAAATATGCTAAAACTATTCAATTGTATAGATGAATTGTATGGTATACCCACTGTAGTTCGCTGAAGCTGCTACAATAATACCCAGACAAAATAATAATTCATTTTTAAGAACACATGAGAACATCCTCATATATGTTAAACATGGCAGGAAAGGGCATAAGAGGTAAGGCACGGTGATAAGAATAAATAAGTAAAAGACTTGAAAACAGTATCGAGAGGGGCATCGAATAGTCTACTAATGGTGCACCCCAAAAGCTGGTTATTCTTTCAAACATCTAAATCACTCAAGTCATCTGAAAAATGAAAAAGCCCACCAATAGGTCAGGCATCATGGCATATGTCTATCACGCCAGCACTCAGGAGGCTGTGAGTTTCAATCAGTCTAAACCATATAGTAAGACTGTCTCATAACACAAAACAAAATGCCCCAAGACCTCGACACTATATCTATCTTCATGGGGAGAAGTTAAGGTCTTCTTTTGTTTTTTTGTATCTTATAAGTAAGCCCATTTCTATACTGGAAAAAGATATAGAATTTTTTTTTTTGATGTTCACTCTACTTGATAATCAACCAAAAAGATCTTGTTCATGACTTTTTTTTGTTTAATGGTGTCTTATTTTTCATTATTTTATAGACATTTTGTATCATACTGACAATTGAGAAAGTTTCCTTTTTTAATTAGTTTTTTTTTTGGAAATTTTATTTATTTTCATTTATGTATTTGGTGCAGTGTCTCACTATGCAGCTCAGACTCATAGTGATCCTCCTGCTTACAGCCTCCCAAGGGCTGGGATTACAGGTGTGCGGTACTATGCCTGGACTCTGTTGCCTGACTCAGTGTGCCCCAGGGGTGGGCTGGTGCAGCATGCAGGACTGAGGATTGAATTCTGGTTCCTGAGCTCACCTGAGCAGGTGCTTAGTCAATTGAGCTATCCTGTAGATGTATATTCTTCTTGACAAAATTTTTAGTTCTTAGTATCTGTATCCATAAACAAAGCATCATGTTTTATGGCTCATAGAAGTCTCCCTTGAAACAATGATTTTTGAGATTTAATCGTGTTGATAGTGGAATTATCTCGGTGTCAGATGCACTGTTTCACTGTGTAAATAAACTTCAATTTATCAATGAACATTCAGTTAGTGTGATTTTTTCCTAAGACAAGAATACTATTGAGAATATTCATTGTATTCTTTGTGTATGATGATTTAAGAAAAGGACCCTAGAGGTGGAATTGATAATTTTCAGGAGATGTATATTTTCAATTTTAGTAGATATTGCTGCATTTTGCAATTTCGCTGAGGATTCTTGCTTCAGCATACATTCCTAATTACTTATATTATTAGACTTTCTTGGGGAATCCTTTTTAAATTAAATTTATTGGTATAATTAAGTATGAAGTAGTGTTTTGTGTTGTTTTCATTTGCATTCCCTGAATATTGATGAGGTATTTCAAATCTTGCTTTTCACAAATTTACTAACCATTCATATATAAATTACCTGTTTTCATTCTTTGCTAATTTGAAAACATGAATAAGTGTCTTCAAGCTGTATAATTCTAAGAAATTTATTTGGGTACTGGATCCTAAAACTTATCATTGTGTCTTCTCTTCATATGTGCTTTGATTTTTAATTGTGTATGTGTGTTTTTGCCTAGACATTTAATTATAATGCAATAAAAATTTTTAAGCTTTATTTGCCCCACCTTAATATACATCTTTGGTCACAATAATTTCAACCTATAATACTGTGACATGAGGCCAGATGTACTGTTCTTCAACAAAGCCTGGTGTACCCTTTCCTATGGCTAGCTTGTTAGCATAGTGCACCTTTTGTCAATTTCAGGGGCCTCCTCTGTCTTCTGCAGGATGTTTTAACAGGTCTTGGTTTTGTTTTCAGACTTGTTAATCTCTCCCACTGATCTGTTTACCTAGTCTGTTGATTATCTGATTAAGGTTCATATCCAGCATGTTAAAGCGCCCTCTTTATTCTTTCTCAATATCTTGCTGTCTCTTCTTAATTCTCCTTTTTTGTTTATGTTTTAGGATCCACCAATAGGTTCAGCAAAAGTACCTGTTGGGATTTTGAGTTGATAGATTAAGGTAGAGCTAACTGACCTGGTTATTTATTTATTTGGTTTTCCAAACCAGGAAGCAATAGGTCCCCTCATTTGCTCTTCTTGTGTGTAACAATACTTATCTCAGGGCTTTAGGGACTTAAGAATATTAATTAGCAAGACACACTCACAACAGTACCTAGGATACAATAAGCACTCAAGAGTATTTATTATATAGTTTTGGGGCTTTTAAGAGAACATTACTTAAACCCTCCTTTTAGCATCCAGGTTCTAAATTGCTCAACAGGAGATGGATACATGGTGATCAAAATATCACTGTTGTTATTGATTAGAAATGACTAGATGTATGAAAGCATGGTCTATTAACATTCAGCTTTTCTCTGTTCAGTTTAGAAGACACTGAAATGTAGATAAAGTTTGGTTTTGCACAAGAGACAAGACACCTACTCTGCTATTTCCTGTCTGCTAGATTTAAAAGAGATAAGAAAGAGGGTGAATTTCCAGTGCTTGAAATAATTAAATACATTATCTTCACCCAGGGCAGAAAATGAGCCTCTTGAAGTGCAGATATACAACATATCACCTCTCTGTGGAAAAATAAAAGCCAACTGACCAACCAAACCACCCCCTTTAACCTCACTTAAGGGGTAGGAAGAAAGACTTATATAGTTACTAGAAGGAAAATTACTAACAGAAAATACAAAGAGATTTCCTTAGACTATCTGTCATTTTTTTCTTGAATAAATGTATATAATTTCCTCCGTGCAGGTTGGGCACTTTTTTCTCTGGTAACATTACCATTTTTCTAGCACTTTAAATTTATGGTCTTAAAATAGGTGTTACAATTCTCTTACCAGCTCTGCTATGTTGTAATGAAAGTTCTTTTTCTCATTCCTAGTGTTGTTGCTTTGGGCTTACTGAAGTCAGTAATAGCACAGCCTTGACTATTTTAATTATTTTTGGGAAGAAAATTTATTATTCTGGGGTCTAAAAGACCCAGAACTGGTTATTTTGGGCACTTTCTTTTGTTTTCTGTTGTTAATTTCTTTTAAATGTTCAGTTATTTAATTAGGTTCTTAATAAGAAATTTAGAACACCCATTTATGAGGATTAATTCCATTTGTGATAGTAAAAATGAATCGCAGGTAGCCCCAGAGCTTAGGAACAGCTTTGATTGTTGCTAAGTCCACTGTTTTCTGATCCACCTTGTGAGCTCTGAAATCTGGTATCTCTCTTTCTCGATGTTGAAGATCTCACCGTCCTGGAGTCTGGGTTCCTGCAGCTTCTTCTTCTTGAAATAGTATCGGTGAGGTGTTTGGGGATTCTCACTTCGCTGATACCAAGTTTTGTAGAGGTGGCAACGACAAATTTCTGGTGTGTTCTTCATAGAGGAACACGATTAAGGCTAAGAGGCCCAGTCACAAGTAGCAAGCTACTGGCCAAATGTTTCAGGAAGACCACTCTCTTGCCTCTGTGATGCCCAATGAGGCTGATCGAGATGGCGCCAGCAGTTCCCTTACATGCTGACTGAAGGGTTTCTTGCTGTGGCTCAAGAGCTTTCAGGCACATCTTCAGTAGGGTAGTATCTAGTTAGACATTTTTTGATGTACCTCCATTCTTGTCCCCACTGACTGGTTTTATGATCATGGCAAGAACTTTCTCCTTCTTTTTCTTCTCAACCTTTGATTTAGCAGCTGTGTACTTTCTCTTGTACAAAGCCTTTCTGAAAAAAATAACAGATCGAGAGTATCTACCAATTCTTCTAACCAGGACAAGATTTCAGCTGTAGTGGGGCTGCCCCTTTTTGGACTTTTTTTTGCCTTACCCTTTTTTACCAGCCTTCTTGGCTTCCGATTTCTTCTCTTTAATGTCTGGCTTCTCAGTTTTTTTACCTGTCATCTTGTAATACAGGAAACAGCTTGTTGTTAGTTTTTGTTCTTCCTAAATTATTTTCTTCTCTCAATTTTTGTTGGTTTATCACCATGGTTTTTTTTTTTTCCTTTTTCTTGAATTGAAAGCTAGTTCTTTAAGTTTGGTTTTTTAAATACATGTGTTTCCCTCTGAACTCTACTCATTTGCATCCTCTAATTTTTTAAAATTCTGTGTTATTTTATAATAACTTAAAAATATTGGACATAGCCAAAATTTATTGCTTTATTACTACATGTTGGCAGTGCATCATGTCTGTGCCTTGGGGGGGCACTGGTAGATGATGTACACAGGAGAGCTTCATTCCTTTGCTTTTCACCCCCTTCCTTTCTCTCTGTCCCCTTCTATCCATTCTTAATTCCCCTCTGCGATGCTCATTTTTGTAATATGTAACATTTCCTTTTCTTGTGTAGAGTTGGTACATGCACATAACATGAGTTTTGGTACCTAATTCTTCATATTCCATCTTCATCCTCTGTATGTGTATGTACACATGTGTGTGTAAGTGTGTGACATTGAGGGTTGGATCCAGGGCCTCATCTCATGTACTCTGCTGCTGAACTACATCCTAGACCAAATTCACCATTTAAAATATAAGAGTCAATGTTTGTAAAATGTAGTCACAGAATCATGCTGCCACAACCACTAATTTTAGAATGTTTACATCCCTCCCACGTAAATCCTATTAGGAGTCAGTTCCCATCTTCTCTTAGTCTAGTTATTGGCTTTAGGTTTATCCATTCTGGACTCTTCAGTTAAGTATAATTATATCATGTGTGGCTTTGTGATTGGCTTGTTTTATATAGCATGTTTTCAAGGTTTATCCATGTCATAGCCTGAATCAGTACGTCGTTCCTTTTCTATGGCTGAATAATATTTCATCATATGGGTTTAACGTACTATATTTTACTTTTTCCGTTCATTAATTGAGATATATACATCTTTTGGGCTCTAACAAATAGTGCTGCTATGAACTGTCATGACACAATTTTGTGTGACTGTTTTCACCTCTCACAGACTTACATGTAGGAGAGGAATTGTTGGGTGACATAGCAGTTCTGTGTTTCACATTTTGAGGGACTGCCAAAATGTTTTCCAAAATGGCTGCATCATTCATATCCATAAAGGCCCTGTGTGAGGGGTGCAATAAATGGGCCTTACCATTTATTGCTGTCAACCCTTTTGATTATTATAGTTTGAAAGGGTACAGTATTTTATTTGATTTTGGTTTGTGTTTCTCCAATGACTAATGACATCGAACATCTTTTCACATGCTTATTGACCATTTGCTTATTTTTGGAGAAATGTCTACCCTATTTCATGGTAATTTTTGAATCAGGTTAAGTTGTAAGCTGGTTTTTATTGTTCAGATGTAGAAAAAATTCTTCCTGGATTCAATGTCTTTTGGGCTGAGGTGCAATCCATAGCAGTTCCCTTGGTCAGAGTGTTCAGCATGGCAGACTCTTTGCTTCAAAAATATCCTTTGGGCACTTTGTTCAGTTTTTCTGCCTTCTGAGGGCAGCCTGTGACAGCCTGGGTTGGAGACAGCTCCGCAGGAGGTGTCCTTCTGGTCCCACTGTGTTTCAGGATTGTCCTTTGGATCTCTACATCCTGTAGTGTGTGAAATCAGATTCCCCATTCAGACAGGGCCTAACTGAGGACTGAAATCTTTCGCGCAATCTCTCTTTTTAAAAATCTATTCAGAGTTGGAGAAAAAAATCAGCTTCCTTGGGCAGAGGACAGAGTTACCTAATTCTTCTTTTTCCAAGGCACCCTAGACTTAGAAGAGAGTCTCACTTGTATTCGCTACCTCATTTATGGCTGGGTCAGGTCTCATCTCACAGGAGCACTGTCCACAGTCGCTAGGACCTTCTGTCCACCCTTGTGGACTGTCTGCTCTGTGGCTTCTTGTGTTATTTCTTGCATCTTGAACCCTCCACTTGAGCCTACTTTTGTATTAAACATTTCTTTGCCCTGTAGTAGGAGATTCTCCAGTGTCCCAGTCCTTCCTGTTCTAGGAATCAGTTGACCTTGCTTTTATACTGTTGAGCAATTCTTTGTATCCCACAATCTTAAGGAACTGATGCAACTGGACAGAGAAGTCTTTCACCTTTTGGGAAAATCTCATTGGGAATTATCATAATTACACTTTATAGGGCAAGTAGTGGCTTTACCATGCAGCAGAAGAACCTGAGGGCTTGTGAAAAACATACATTGCTAAAAATATAGACTTCTGGGCTTTGCCCTGGGTTTTTTAGTAGGTAGAGCAGGATCTTAGAATTTCTCCAGTAAGTTCCCAGAGGATCCTGTTAGTGCTTATCCTAGGACCACATCTTCAGAAGCATTTACACAAAGGGACCAATACAGTTTGGTAGCATCTTTTGGTTTCCTTGCATTGGGGAAGCTTGATTTTTAGTCTTATTTTATACATGATGAGTCTGATGTGGAAATCAAGGTCATTTTCCATGGTTTGTGCTAACAAGTTAGAATTGAAGACCATCAGGATTTTTGAAATTTTGTTTTAGTAAATGTTCAATTAATATTAAATCATAACAAAATTTAAAACATTTTTAACAGATAAGTGCTTTTTTGGTATATATCTTTATATCTTTGAGTTTGTCTCTGAAGAATAACTATCACAAATGACTATTGGCTGGTCTTAAGAGTATGAACATAGAATGCATAAGATGAGTACAATATTAACATAAAATATATAAAATGTAAGCATTGTGAGCAAATAAGCTGAGAAACTATCCTCATTTAATAGAGATAATAAGCAGAGTAATAGTATGATCTATCCAAAGTCAAATAATTCAGTTGAAAAAGGAAGAGTGAGCCACAAATAATATGCTAAGCTAATAACATGCTAATAGCACAAGCAATATGCTAATGATATGCTAAATCTTTGTTGTCAGCCACTGGCTTTTCCCAGTGAATCTCTTTGTGGAAGACCTTGTAGGTAGAGAATCATCAGGGCTCTTTCCTCGGGCCTTGTTCCTCACAGTGGCCTGAGGATTGGCTAAGGCATCACTGTGAAACTCCCAAAGTGCCGACTCTTCAGTCCCTTCCCAGCCCCACTGAATTAGAATCGTAAGTGCCTCAGTGGGCTCAAGTGCACGTTGAAGCCTGAGGATTGTGAGTTTCTACATTTCCAAGATGGTCTGAGATGATGTTGATGCTGCTTTGAGGGTCCTCTTATTCACATTTTAACTATCTGCTCCCCTTTCTGCTCATTAAAATAAATAGTATTCCTGAAAACTGCTAACTTTGCTAAGTAGTCCAACGGCGATGCAGTTCAGTTGTGATTTATGCGAACTGATAATGTGATTCTGAAGCAAAGGAAAGACAGCCACAGCTCTCAGAGATCAGTTTGGTAGGCAAGGGTATAAGGCAATAGGAATTTTATCTGACTGCTGACAGAGAACCCCAAAGAGCATTAATCAGCATATATATATATATATATATATATATATATATATATATATATATAGTTTGTTTGTTTTTGTTTTTGTTTTTGTTTTTGTATTTAGGGAAGAGTCTACAGGGTGTTCAGGGTCTCACTGCATAGATCAGACTCCTAGTGATCCTCCTGTTTACAGACTCCCAAGTGCCAGGATTATAGGTGCACATCACCATGCCCAGTCACAATTGCCATCCCAGTGTGCCCCGGGGTCAAGGCCAGCACAGCAGGCCTGGGGAATTGAACCCCTGGCTCCTGCGTCTGCCTCAGCAGGTGCTTTAATCCACTAAGCTATTTGGCCCACCCTAATCAGCCTAAATATAAATACCCAACTATAGTTATAACAAAGACAGTCCAGTATTCAACTTCTACAAAACTATTTTTCATTGGCAAGAATATAAAGCAATAGAAAATGAGCAAAATTATGCGGCATTCAGGTGAAACTCATAGCATTATATTAAGTAGGTAATGTGGTTTATTAGAGAAGAGTCATTGTTTTGATTTAGAGATTTTTATCTCTTCACTGTGTGCAGAAGTAATTACTGTGAAAGTCACACACATTTTATTAGAATGTAGGTCTCAATGGAAGTATCTTGAAGTTTTTCCAGTTTCAAGTACAGGAGGTCACTTTTTAAGGTTTAGCTATTATACCTCAGTGTTGATTCATGTTCACTAGAAATTCTATAAGCTCACTAAATATTTAATTGGGACTCCCTAAGAACCTGCTCATCAAAAAGTAAAGAACATAAGCTCAAAAGAGAGAGTTATTGTAAACTCATTGATGAGAAAAAGAACAGAGGAGATGGTGGAAATTAGGTGGAACCTTGGGGGTATACAAATTAGTCACTTTCTCGTCTTTTGATTATGTATGCTTCATAGGATTTGGCCTTTTAAGAAGTACAAATTCTGTGAAATGCAGGTTAATGTGTTAATGAACTATGCCTTACCGCAAGTGTGTGATAGATTATTTCTGTATTATATACATATATGTGTATGTATGTATATTATGCTCATAATAATCAATTGTAAGTGTGAAGTATGAAAAGGATTGTTTTGGCTTCTTGTATCTTTCCTGTCTTTTAATTGTTGAAGGTCTATGTTTCCCCTCTGCTTCAACAAAATAAAAGAATGTTGAGAGCATAAGTCCAAAATGCTACCTTCCCTTATGTGGGTTTGTAGGTATCTTCTGATTTAGTACATTTCATTTCTTTAATGGGAAGGATGTTTCAAAAAGAATTTTAGAACTGCCAACACATGAGGCCTAGCTTGTTTATGATTCATGACTTAACATGCACTTGTGTATCCTTCCTGCATACTAGTCATGAGATAAACAAGTTGAGTCTGTAGATCTCAAAGCATGGTCTCCTCTAAGCCTTGGCCTCCTCTAGAGGAACTTGCTGGAGAGGTAAATTCTCAGATCCCACTCTTTCAGGAAGCTCTGGAAATGGGGGTCAAAAGTCTGCTTGGACAAACACCAGGCGATGCTAATGCAGGCCCATGCCTTAGAACCACTACACTGGAGACTACAAGTTGTGTTAAAGTGTTTGTAACTTGTCCATGCCAGTTCTTGGTGTCTGCTTCTAGACCAACATGTTCTGTCAGTGCACGTCTTCAGTGTAAATGCATCTGTCTACTAATTTACACTTGTGCTTTAGAGGTTTAGTTTGAGAAATACTGCCTGTTGTAACTTCTTGTGCCCCTCTCCACAAGCAGGTGCTGAAGTTGTTGTCGGAGTGGCAGGCTATTCCACTTGACTTCAATTTTTGTTGAATTTATGAGAGGTTCCAGCCTGTAAGAGTTAGCATTGGGCCCACACTGAAAGATGGGTATTTAAAGACCGGAAAAGGAGAAGCCCAACATTTGAAGGTGGCCCAAGAGAGAGCAGTAGCAGTGGGAGGGGCAGCTCTCGGCTAGTCCCTGAACTTCTGGCTCTCAGTCCGATTTGTCCACCTCAGTAGCATAGGGCTATTGACTGCCCTTTTGTGTAAATGAAGTTTTTTTCTCTGTCAGACAATGTGGCTTTACCCTCATGTGTAAAGGGAAGTAAGTAGCTGGAAGTTTGGGTTACTGCCAGGGAGGGAATGATCCAGGAGCTGCCTAATAGCATCCTATGGTGCTCTTAGGGGTATGGAATGTGAGTAATCACAGATATTTGTGATCGGTGGGGTGGATTTAATCAGAGGCAGCAGTACCCAGCTGAGCTGGCAGAAAGAGAACCTATTTTCTAGTTTTGCCTCGGCAGATCCAGTAGGCAGGATATCCTGCTGTTCTGTGTGCGAGCGTGTTCTAAGTGTGGAGCACACAGTTGGGCAACCAGAGTGTGTTAGAAGACAGGCCAGAGCTAGTGGTTGTCCTAGGCCTGTGGTAGCTGGGGCGGTCAGCAGCCCCAGGCCTGTCATTCCTGGAATTCCACCGAGGTGGGGGTGGGGTGATGGGTGTAGAAGAAGCTAGCTGGAGATGCTGTGAGATCTAGAGCTGGCTTGTTTGGCGAGTGGGTGGACACTGCTTTGTTAAGTCACTGTCTGTCCTGCAAAGCTTAGGAGGACTAAGAAGTGTAGCAGGGCTTTCTCTGAGGGACTCTGTGACAGCAGCCTCCAGAACCTTTTCCGCTTCTTTTTTCACAGGCACCCAGTTCCTACAATAGCACCAGCTTCTCTATTTTGAAGCAGCTCCTTCTTGGGAATTTTCTTGATATAGCCTGGATACTAATGTTCCCCATGTTGCTGGGCTTGTACTAGAGATCCAGCAAAGGGGTCCCCAAAAGCAGAACATCAGAACCTTGTCCTCAGATCTGTATTCCAGCTGGGGGAATTGGTTCCTACTAGCACAACATGCGTTCTGAGGAGGTGTGCTTTGGAGCTTCAGGCTGCTGCTCAAAGGAGTTGAGATCTATGTGAGAATCAGTTAGGGAACCAAGTAGAAAAGGGATGAGTGAAGTCACACCCATAATGACCCAGAGCAAAAAGAATAGGAACATGGTGTTCTGGGAAGTGCTAGATGCTTAATGGAACATGGTCTGGAGTTTGAGATGGGATGAATACAATGAGTATAAATCCTGGGAAGAGAATTATAGAGCTCCCGGTCTATGTACTCGACATATCCATTGCTTTTCTTTAAGAAAGAGCTTGCCCAAGTCACATGACTTCAGAGTTCACTGATCTATAGGGATTGAACTAAAAAGTAACCATACCTACTAAAGCTAAGCCCCTGCATTCTCTATGACCTGGCAACTGAACACCTACTCATTAATTTTTCCAAAAGTTTTGACAACACTATGTAAAAACTCCAGATTGAAAACTAGCCAGATGTCTTCACCAGTCAAATGCACCCCCTGGTGACATGCTCACAAAAAGAAGCACCATGTCGTGATAAGAATAACTATGGAAGTGATGTATCCCACAGACATGTCAAGGGAAAGAGGTCAGCCTGGGAAAAGAACATAAGAACATATGCGCACTACTCTAGTTTTGTGGAGGAAAGGAAGCATAAAACTAGGACAAACACTTTGATGCCACTTATGAGGTACCTAGAATGGTTGGATGCACAGAGACACAAAGAGAATAGTGGTTGCCATGGGCTGGGGGAGGGAGTGAGAAAATATTGTTTGATGATAGTGAGTTTCATTTTCGAAGATGAAAGCTGTGTTGTGGATGGATGGTGGCAATGGATATGCCCATGGTGATACTCAAAGCCACTGAATGTCAATGGTTAAGGTGCATCAGGGATGGCGGTGTACCCCTGCAATCCCAGCCCTTGGCAAGTAGAGCAGAAGATTGCAATTTCAGGCTTCTCTTGGGCAACTTAGAGACTTAGCATAAACTTGTCTCAAAATTTAAAAAGAAACTGGAGTGTCCACAAAGGCCCCTGGTTGGATCTCTAGCCCCAAACCAGAAGGGGGTGGATTAAATTTTATGTGAATTACTGCAATTACTATATAGTTTAAGAAGAACAAAGTTAACATGGTAGGGATAATGGTGTAAGCTGGGGCTGTAGTGATGGAAAGGAAGAAAAAAGGGAGGCTTTTAAGGTGTTGAAAATGTTTTGGATTCTTAATCCTGATGAGACTTTTGCATGATTAAATTCATCAAGCTGTATACTTAGGTGCACTTCCGTATGTATGTTATACTTCAGCACAAAGCTATCCTGAAAGGAAAGGAAAGAAAGCAATGGATGGTTCTAAAAGGCATTACTGGAATTTGTAATGAATTTGTAATGTACTGGGCACTAGGTGTAAGGTGCTTTGCTAGCAACTCACTTCATCTCCTGTACTATGCACCTTTCACCTTGTGCTATTTCATAGAACAGGAATACGGTTTTGCCTAGGCAAGGTGTAGAATCCACCCCTTTGCTGCAGGAGATTTCTCACCTGTTTCTATTTACATTTGTGGGAGGGAATATTTCTTTAAATTTTGAGTTTGAATTTTCTTTTAACTTTCAGTGGAAGTGCTTCTGATTCTTAAAAACTGAGTTCTGACATTAAGCTGCGTATCTTTCAATCAGAAGGAAAAGCATTGTTGCATTAATACTAATATATTTTCTCACATTAATTTAAGAGTAAGCTAAGATCCTCGAATGCTAATGCTGGATACTAAAGTAATTATGACAGGCTTTTATCTTTTCCATGAATTAAATAAAAGTGCAATAGCTTTTACATTTTTTAAGGGTAGAAATTGAAAATATTTGAAAAACTCAGTGTCTTAAAAGCATCTTCCACACCAATGTTTTAGAAGAGACCCATTTGAAAATGTTCAAGATACATTGTTTTCTATTAAAAGATCACCTTTTTGTTTCTTCATCATTATTTATTCTAATGGGTGAAGAAATAATCTGACTCTTTCTTGAATTCCTGGTTCTTCCTTTGTGCCCTTTGCCCTTATTTCCATACTTCTTTCTCTAAGGCTTCTTAGTGAGTCCCTCCTTGGTTTTGCAATGACACCCACATGCCCCAGCCCTCAGCCACAGGCGGCTGTCTCCGGGTGGCTGGTCAGAACTTGGAGTGGCCCCAGGTGCAATGTGCTGCAGTGTGGAGTGTCACATGCCCACTGATGGCTGCGCTGCCCGGCTCTCTGTCACAGCTGATCAGATCTTTGAGACATCATCTTGCCCCAGAGGCTGGGCCTGGTTAAAACAAACTACTCACAACACTCTTATAGAGAGTGGCTATCAATTAGAGTGGCTGTGAAAGAAAAGAGAAAGAACAAGGGTCATCTGGAGAAAGACAAAGGACAGCAGAACAGGACATGGGGAGGGGATGGGGCCAGAGTTAGCTCTTATCACAGCCAGACTAGCACATCTTTCTCTGTATCATCTGAAACATCTCTTGTGACCATCACTTACAAGATATCTGCTGGTAACTGCCATTTATGTTACAATCTTGAATTGATGGGCTTCCAGGAGAGAAGAATAAATAATACAGAATCCTTTGCAAAAGCCTGCCAATGAAGCCCATCGTGTGAGCTCCATAATTTTAGCTCGAATCCAGGCATGCTGATGTGTTCAAATGGGAATTCTGTGTACAACCTTATTTACTGCAGGCTGTAGACAAGCCTTTCTCCTGCCATGAGGAAATCTCTCATTTCCCTTCCCTACTGTGTCGCTGGTCACCAGTTACAAGCTCCCTCTCAGACAGCTGGTTGTGTATGAATGTCTATTTATAGCAGTCAATGGACAACTGATTGTTTATGGGGAATGGTGACAATTTTTGCTTAGGAAGGACAATTGGGGTGTTCTTCTGCAGCAGAGAGGGTTCAGCCACTCACTCCACACACATCGCCTTATTTGTCCGCATGCATTCCGTGGCTGAGGTTATCCTACTTGCGGGCAGACGGGACAGTTCAGCTCTGGATGCTGGTTCTTCAGCCAAGGGTCTTGAAGGCTAGACAATGGGAGAAGTACACACTGATTCTTTGTGAGGATCAGAGAAGTGAAAAGCGTTCATTGCTAGGAGGAGCAGTGTGCTAGACTTGGAATTGACAGTAGAATTTCTGAGGCAATTTGCTTTTTACTATACCTCAACTTGAAATAGAACCATAGATTAACTTGTTATACAGAGAATTTTCCACTTTAAAGAACCTTGAGGTATTTTGTTTTGCTGTTTGCACTTCCTAACTTTTACCCCCAAATAGAACATGAAATATTTGTTGACAAAACTAAAGTCTATTGGTCATGGATGGGCAATAAAATAAAAATGCTAATGGAAAAAATCTGTTTGGATGCCTATACAATGCAGCCCATAACATTTTTCTGCTAACTCTTAACTTTTGTGTGATGGTTTTGTCCTCTATCCCAATTTTGGAAAAGTAGAGTGAATAATGATATTTAATTTTAGAATAATGCGTTAAATTTTTAGCAGAATAATAAATACAGAGAAAAATTAACATGATGCTATTCTTACATAAATAACTCTTGTTATATGAAAAAGAAATTTATTTGCATATGGTTAACCAGCTCAATTGAATGCTTTTTTAAAAAATTTATGTATTTGATACAGAGTCTCATTACAGAGCTCTGACTTGTAGCGATTTTCCTGTTTTTAGCTTCCCCAGCACTGGGATTACAGGTGTGTTCCACCACACCTGGTCTAGGTGGCCAGCTCAGCATGCAATACTGGGGATGAAATCCTCACATTTGCCTAAGCAGGCTTTTAGTCCACTGAGCTATCTCACTCAGCCCCAATTGAAAGCTTTAAATTGAGCATAGTGAAGTGTGAATATGACTTTATTTGTACCGATGCAGAAAATTTGTGCATAATCACGCACAGGTAGGTATATGTATGTTCATGGGATAATGCTAAACAAATACATTTAAATGCTGCAACATGTTCATCTCTCAATACAGATTTGAAATCAGTTTATTCCATTTCATCTGTAAAACTCAGTGTATCACCTTTGTTTTATTTGCTGTTATTTTTAATTTTTAAAAAATCTATCCTTCCTTCCTTCTTTCTTTTTTTTCTTCTTTCTTTTGTACAGGGTCTTTCTATGCACGTTGGACTGTTTTCAGCCACCCCAGTGCTGGGATTACAGGCTTATGCCCCCTTTTGAGCTGGCACAGTGCATCGTGGTTTTGGGGCCCACATGTCCTGTGGTACCAGGGATTGAGCCCAGGTCCTTGTGCTTGCCAGGCAGGTGCTTAGACTGCTGGGCTATCTCCTTAGCCCTTTATTATCTGTTATTAATGACTATAATGAATGATTTAGCTTTAACTTTTAAATCAGTATGTTGTACCTAAGTGATTTCTTTTTCTTTCTTTTCTTTTTTTTTTTTTTTTCTGTACCAGGGATTGAACTCAGGACCTTGTGCTTGCCAGGCAGGTAAGTGCTTATGCCACTGAATCATCTCCCTTGGTCAACGGTTACTTTTCTAATTGCCAATGCTTTTGTTCATGTAGTAAAAATTTCTGAAGCATTGTTTAATGAATTCCCATGTATTTCTTTGGTCCAATTTAAAAGAGAATCAGCCTGTGTTGCCCAGAAAGTTTGTGCTTAACTGCTATTGCATGATTCTGCTTTCTAGAGAGGGAGGGGAAACCCCATCCCTTTTGTCCAGGACCTCTTGGAGCAGATCTGTTTCCTAAGCATTTCTGCTTTTGTCTCTGTTGCATCAAAAGGCAACTTACAAATAATGACAGAGGAGTTGAGCCCAAGTCTTTTCAAGGCAAAGAGGTTGCATAGCCACGTCCTGGCTCAGCTCTTATAGTCTACTCCAAGGCTTCAGTTGCTCTGGGGATCGAATCTGCAAAAATATTCTATGGAGGCTGAAATCTGTTTCAGGTTATTCAAACAAAATAATCATTCTCTTTCCTCTTTCCTGCCAGAGGCAGGCTGGAGGTTGAGCTATTTAGAGCTTTCCTTGTGGCTACAGAGATGTTACGCTGTCAAAAATGGGGAGCAAGACATGTTAATTCATCTCAAATGAAAGCCTCTTTCTATGTGTTTATCAGTGAAAAGAAGTAAAAGTTCTACAGTGACTGAGGCCTCTGTGAGCTGTTGAAAGGAGAGAGAACAAGAATGGGAACATAAGGACCCAAATAGGTTAAAGAAATTAACATTTTCAGAATTGCATTCTGTATGTGAATACAAAACACAATGATGTAAGCGATCAGGAAAATTGACAATGGTACATCGTTTGGGGGTTATATTTTATTATTATTATTATTATTTTTTGTTTTGTTTTGTTTTGTTTTCAGGGTCTCACTATGCAGCCCAGATGTGTAGTGACCCTCCTGATTTCTGTCTCCCTAGCGCTGGCATGTGCCACCGCGCCCGGACTCCATTGCTGGCTCGGCGCACCCAGGGGTGGGGCCGGCACAGTATGCGGTGCCAGGAATCGAATCTGGTAAGCCCCTGTGTTTACCTAAGCAAGAGCTTAGTCTGCTGAGCTATATCGCCGGCCCTGGGGGCTATATTTTAATGTGGTTTTACTACTGAATAAATCAGTTAGGTCTTCCTTTATAGAATTAGAATGTTTGAAATTTTCAGAACTGAAAAGTCTTTGAGCAAAAATGTCCCCATAGTAAGTCTTCCACGGACTATGTAAAATGTACCTTAGAAAACTGAAGCTCCAGCTCCTCAGGCTTAGCCAAGCCCCAAGTAAGAGTGATGCGCCCTCCCCAAGAAGGCATCTGGCAGGCAGCTTTGGAGGTGGAGGCTTGAGAAGTCCTCTTCTCTTATTCCTATGGTCCCTGGTGGGGTGGGCTCCTGGGATCAGTGACTGTTGCTTTGGAGGATCTCTTTTTTCTTTTCTTCCTTTCCTTTCCTTTCCTTTCCTTTCCTTTCCTTTCCTTTCCTTTCCTTTCCTTTCCTTTCCTTTCCTTTCCTTTCCTTTCCTTTCCTTTCCTTCCTTCCTTCCTTCCTTCCTTCCTTTCTTTCATTGTAACCACAAAATTTTTTTCTGTGGCTTTTACTGCAACTTTCAAAGGGGGAGAAAGGTAGATTATTCAAGAAATCAATGTAAGAGTATTGGTGACAGAGCAGAGAAACACACACACCATATAGGTGGAGGGGAAGAGGGAGAAAGAGAAAATCCTGATTAGGAGCTGCAGGCGACCGTGGCCAGAGTGCGGATCACTTCCAGGTTCTCGCACGAAGGCACTATGATGCTTGCACATGCAGGTCTGATTTATTTCACTTCAGTGTATGTTCTCTAGTTGTGCCCATTTACTGACAAAAGATTCAATTTTTTTTTGGGGGGGGAGTATGTATTTAGAATTAGCCAGCTGGACTCAGTTTAGATGATTCCAATTTTATTGGCAACATCAATGAATCATAATTAGGAGCAGCTGAACTTATGCCTTCTTCTCTCCATCAGTCCTGATTAGGGCATTGATCTTGCAAACATCGAGGTCGTAAAGCTTCACAGCTTGTTTGATTTGGTGCTTATTGGCTTTGACATCCACAATGAACGTGAGTGTGTTGTCCTCAATCTTTTTCACAGCTGAAAGATCTGTGGTCAGCGGGAACTTGATGACGGCATAGTAGTCAAGTTTGTCTCTCCTAGGGGCACTCTTCTGAGGATATTTGGGCAGCCTTCAGAGCCACAGTGGCTTGGGAAGGCAGAAAGTGGGTGATGTTCGTATCTCCTTTTTGTGGATGCCTTTGAGCATGGCCTTCTTGGCCTTCAAAGCATTTGCTTTGGCTTCAGCTTTGGGAAGGGCAGGAGCTTCCTTCTTTGCCTTCAGTGCCATCTTGGTAAAAAGACAAAAAGACTCAAATTTATCCTGTGAAATTGATATTACTTTGTTAAGTGAAATTCTGTACCACTTTTAATTTTTTCTGTTTTAATTCTAATTTGTACTCTCTTTTAAAAACAAAGCAGGGACTGGGGAGATGGCTCAGTAGAATAAGTGCTTCCCCAGCAAGTGCTAGGGCCTGAGTTCAATCCCCAGTTCCACAAAAAATAAATAAATAAATAAATGTATGTAAAAACAAAACAAAACAAAAGAGTGGGAATCACTGTGGAGCTGAGGGGACAGCAAAGTTACTTGAATCCCTTCAACAACAGTGTGTGCCTGGCACCTCAGAGACCAGTGTAGCTTCCTGTCAGCTTATTAGAACCATGGCTGGCTTTGCTTTGACTTAGGGCATTCAAATCTCTGCAAAGGGAAATAGTATATTAAAATGCCCCTCCAGGTAATTTTATTTTTAGTATGTATGTATGTATGTATGTATGTATGTATGTATGTATGTATGTATTTTGTGGTACCAGGGATCAAACTCAGAACCTTTTCTTTTATTTTCTTTTGGCAGGACCGGGGATTGAACTCAGGCCCTTGTGCTTGCCAGGGAAGCACTTATTCCACTGAGCCATCTCCCTGGCCCCTTAAACTCAGAACCTTATGCTTGCCAGGCAGGCACTTATGCCACTGAGCTATAACCCCAACCCTCTTCCAGGCAATTTTAATTTTCAGGTAATTTTAATGAAATCATCTTTTGAGCATGGAAGTAATATATGTGAGACATGAGTAGGTAAATATTCCAGAGCTATTTTGTCAATTCCAACATGGAATTACAGGCTCTATTAATCAGAATTCCTATTGCCGGGACGTAACACTCAATGTCCACAACTTGGAGGAGGAGAGGTGTGGCTCTCAAGTGATTTAGCTCAGTTTAGGGGGCATTTAGTCCATGGTAGGCTAGTGCAGGATGGGAGCATCAGAGAGGAAGGACGTGGCAGAGGAATGCTTAGGTTGTTTCCAAGATTTGCCTGTTACAAATTGTGCTGCTATAAACATGGTTGCACATGTATCTCTGTCATTTATATTATTCTTGTGTTGTTATTTGTGGCACTAAAGATCAACACCAGGGCCATGTGCCTGAGCTATACACCCAGTCTTCAAAATTCAGGTGATGATTCTTCTAGGGATTACTAATTCTGTGACTTCCCTGATCATTCTGCTTGGCATAGCAAAGCATGGAAAAACTGTAGCTGCCCTTCATTTCCATTCTCCTTCCTCGTGCTATTGTTATGTCTGAACATAATGTAAAGGCCTAGGCATTGATCTTTCCCTCACCTCCAAACTCTCTTTTTTTGTTAGTATTATCATGGGATATTAACAGCCCCTTGAGTGGCATATTAATATTATTCAGCTTTTATGATATATGCTCCATGCAATGTACAGTTCTTGCTACCTATTGAGTTGTTCCCATTTCCTAAATTAAAATCTTTCAGAAAATGAAATAGGCAGAATGTGCACAAGGATTAAATGCTGGTTATTTGGCAGGGTTCAGGTCATCTGAATGTAGTAGTCCTTTTATAAAGAAAGAATAATCCCATTGTTAAACTTAGATATGAACCAAATCTGCTCAGTTCATTGCATGAATATTAATTCAATCTGGATAACATTAATAAAATGCCTTGTTTTTAGAGAAGGAAAAAGAAGCTTTTAGCAGTACAGGTATTTCTCAAGGTCAGAGTGCCAGTATGAGGTGAAGGATGAGGAATTCTGACTCAGGTGGGCTGGCTGGGCATAGCCTGCCTGAATCTGTTGAGCCCTGGATGGAGTGTTTCTCCTCTAATTTGCTGAAGGTCAACTTCCCTAACCCTTTGAATTATTACTTCAAAGCACAACTCTTGCACAGTTACTTTGAGGTATGGTATGTGCACTCCTATAATTGTTTGTATATATTTGCACATCAGTATAGAAGAGGGAAGGTAACAGTGAGGTAGACTGAGAAAATTATATCAGCTTTATAGTTTAAAATTTGTTATAAAAAGTTATGAAAAGCAAAATAGAAAATAACACATGTTATATATAATTCTAGCCTTTCTGAAAAAGACAGATTTATTGAAGGAAATATACAAGGACAAAACACCCTGCATATTAATTCCAAGATATTCATAGAGGTATCTCTAAAAGATAGGCCTGGGTTCACTATCAATTTTTCTTTCTCTGTTTTATATTTTGTAATTTTTTACTACTAACGGGCATGAATTAATCTTATTAGATGAAAAGTGCAATTCCCATGTAGAAAACTTAGAAAAAGAAGCAGAAAACAACCATCCATTCCTGTCATCTGCTAAAAAATCCTGGCAAATCTATTTTTAGTTATCTGTGTATACACATTAAATTGAGTAGAATATTTATAACTTTGTTGACTCTGTTTCTTTGTTAAAGAGTCATTTTTAAGACATTAAAATCATTTTAAATGCTATATAATAGGTCACAAATACAGTTTAATTGTTGTCCTACTTTGTCTGCCTTTTATTTTTTTTTTTTTTAATGCATTTGGTACAGGCTCTCACGACGGAGCATGGACTCCTACTGATTCTCCTATTTTCAGCCTCCCCAGCTCTGGGATTACAGTCATGCAGCACCAGGCCCAGTCTTGGCTTGGTGCACCTGGGGGTGGGGCCGGCATGGCATGTGGTGCTGGGGATCAAATCCAGGTCCCTGAGCTTGCCTAAGCAGGCGCTTAGTTTACTAAGCTATCTTGCTGGTCCTTTTTTCTACTTTTTAAATAGGGACTATCAATGACATATCTTTGTCACCAATTATACTCCACATTTTCAGGTTATTTTTTACATTCCTAAAGTTACTGGTTTAAAGTGAATGATTATAACTTAGTGATCTAGTGCTATGTAATCAACCAGTGTGGAGGACCATTCTGAGCGACTTGTCTTGAACGAAGAGCAGTTGTCTCCATTTTGGCTAAGGCTGATCCTATTTCCATGTATTGATAGGTACAGCGCTGCTAGGATTTTTCCTTATCTCTTCAATTGGCTTTAAGCAGTGCATATTGATCTAGCTGAGGTGCTGGTGGTGGTCTTTGAAGATGGCACACATTTTCCCCTGATAACCCACACCTGCTGCTCTTTAATATGAGCCAGGTTGAGACAAGGCAAAGAGCCAATGTTCCATGTTCCACACTGTCTACTGGGATCAAACCAGAGACAGAGGCTATGACTTCCTGGGACTTGAAAGATTACACATTAGAGTTGAGGCACTGGACCCCAAAACATTGGACACTATCTCAGTAGTATGATGAAAATTACTTTTTCTGCATATCCTTCTCTCTGCACATGATAAAGGCAGGTCTCCTACCTAACCTAGTTCACAGTACTCACGTACTTCCTGCCATTCTCAGTCATTCATCCTCAAGCTACTTCTCCTTTACGACTGAATAAAACCTGGGTTCAGCCCTGGGTTGAGACCTTTGTATTGGATAGCCATCACTATGGCTGGACTTAGGACCTCTTGGTTCCCCATAACTGTAAATATATCTTAGTGTTTTTATTTTCATCATGGATTGTAGTGAAAGTGGTACATTAGAATTAACTTGATGGGATTCCAATAATTTATCCATGGAATTGTAAATATAAACTTCTTGGACCAATGTGAGGACCAAAAGGGCTCCCTATAAACCAATACAAATTCTTGTGATTTTAAACAGTAATTTAAGAAGACAGGTGTAGTGGTTCCTGCCTATAATTCCAGCACTCAGGAGGCTAAGGCAGGAGGATCACTGTAAGTTTGAGGCCAGCCTGGGTTATAGAGTAAGTTCAAGGCCAGTCTGAACTGTGCAGTGAAACCCTGCTTCAAAAAGACAATGATGATGATGATGATGATGAATAAAATAAATCAGGTAATTTATTATCCCCTCTCATGGCTCTGTGGGTTGAAAGGGCTGAGCCCTGTGGGTCTTGTAGAAGAGCCTGGAGCTGGTACATCATAATACTTGGAACTGGACATGCTACATGGCTTCATACACAGGTGAGGTGGGTTATGTTCCATGAGCTCTTTCCAGTAAAGTGATTTTTCTTCAGTTCCTATAAAGACCAGCAGTTAGAAGTGGTATGATGTGCTGTCACGTGTGCCATAGTTTACTGTTCAGAGCATTCCCAGGTCAGTCCACCTTCAAAGATGAGGAGCAATGCATTCTACCCACCTCCTAATGGAGAAGTGGCTTGTGCCTACTGTGAGGGCAGCTGTGAATAGCAGCTATCACAGATCATTTTTGAAAATGTATTGACTCATAGTTTGGTACAGCCTTACGCAAACTTGAAGTAGCCTAATGCTCACCCACTTTTCCTGAAATTTCTGTCAGAAAGGAATTTTGCATTGACTTCCTGTTGAGACAGGGAGGAAGCGAGGCCAATTGAGGCTGGGCCTCCTACCTGGCCTAATGTTCTGTGAAAAGGTCACTGACAGCGTATAAGGCTCAAGAACAAGAGTTACTGCTGAGAGACTTGTCATGTGTCAGGCCACTGTTTAACCTTACCACTTCCTGACAGCTCAGGCTATGCTTGTCCTGTTCAGAAGGTGAGGGCTCAACCACAGCTAGGGAGGAAGGGCCAAGATGGAGGGTGTGGAGGTTGCTGGGGGAAGAAAAGCCGAAGGAAGCTACTGCTGGGAGTGGCTGATTTGAGATAAGGCTGTGAGAGGACGGAAGGTACAAGGTGCCACAAGGCGAACAACTAGGTAAACAAGCATCTAGGACTCCACCCGAAAGAAGGAAGGTGTCTGCAGTACTTGGCAGCGTTGAGTGTGCACCATCTATGACTGTTATTTTTCTTTTTAAAAGGGCATAACAACCAGAAACAGAGCACTGCACTCCCAAGAAGCCCTGAGGTATTAGCACAACTCTGGGTTATTTCAAGAACACTACCGCTCATTGTTCACCCGCCCCAAATGCTGTTGGACCCTTCATGCCACTCTTCCCGGTTCCCGCCAACCGTTCACCTGCCTGGGCATTAGCGCACTTTCCATGTGGCTCCAACCTCCTCAGGGAGGGGCACACAGTGATTAGGGGTGCGGAGTCCGGCGCTCGCCACGCAGATTAAGTCTGAGCTCTACTTTATTAGCTAGTGGTTTTTAGAAATTACTTAGTTCTTCTGAACCTTGGTTGTCATATTTATAACATGAGAATTAAATTAATTAATTAATTAATTTTTTGTGGTACCGGGGATTGAACTCAGGACCTTGCACTTGCCAGGCAAGCACTTATTCATAAGGTGAGAATTTAAAAACAGACTCATTTCATTTGATTGTAGGCAGAACTGAATGCATTAATGCATCTAGATTCTCTTATGATCATGTATGGACCACAATATTTATTGTTACAAATATTTGTTATGACAAATTTTTATTATTGCAAATATTACAAGCAAGGCTAGAAAGATGGCTCAGTGGGATAAGTGCTACCCTGGCAAGCACAAGGGCCTGAGTTCAATCCCCGGTTCCGCAAAAAAACCAAACAAACAAACAAAAAATCCCCAAATATTACAAGCATTGGTTATTTTAACTTTCTATCATTTTTTAAAATAAAAACATATGTATTTTGAGTTTTAAATAGAATTTGCTTTTAGTGCAGTTTTAGTTCACAGGAAAGGAACAGAAAATACTGAATTTTACATGCTCCCTGCCCCCTGACCCATATAAATATATGGCCTCCCTCACTATCAGAATTCTGTGCCTTAATAATATATTTGTCACAGTCAGTAAACCTACATTATCACGTTATACCAGCCCAAGTCCATAGTCTATATTGACATTCACATTTGGTGTTATATTCTATGGGTTCAGAATAATAAATCATGATGTAACATATCCTGTTACAGCATCATACGAAACAGTTACACTACCCTAAATATTTTCTATGTTCCACATATGTAACTTCTACTCACAGCTTGCCTCAAGTTGTAGGTAACGAGACAGTCCATTTCCTCTTCTGAACTGCAGCTGGGCTTATGTGGCCCGCACAGTTGTATCTGTCCCACAGGGCCATGCATAGCACTTGAATGAAGTTTTGTACAGATGAGCAAATGAATGAACGAGACCTCAAGCCAGAGAGGTAAAAGACTAAAGTGAGATTAAGGCTTAGATGAGATTTTTATTTATTTTCATATATGTTTACTCTTTCCCATATTTTCTCCAGTAAGCATACTTTTTTTTTTTCTTTTTTCTTTTTTTTTTTTTTTTTTTTTTTTT